>ML247033.1:111389-140065 GCA_005239495.1 Nicotiana undulata
GTTTCTTTAGAAACAGTGTGTTATCAATCTTCCCTCGAGTAAACCAATTGTCCAACAGAAACTTCGATAGTCTCTCATACCAAGCTCTGGGGGCTTGCTTCAATCCGTATAGAGCCTTATCTAATTTGAATACATGTTCAGGATGCACATGATTTTCAAAGCCCAGAGGTTGCTTAACATAAACTTCTTCCTTAAGTAAACCATTTAAAAAGGCACTCTTCACATCCATCTGGAATAAAGTGAATTCCATATGTGATGCAAAGGCAATGAGGATCCTGATGGCTTCCATACGAGCAACCGGTGCAAACGTCTCATCATAGTCAATCTCTTCCTCCTGATTGTACCCTTGAACAACAAGCCTTGCTTTGTTCCTTGTGGTTTCCATTTTCATCCAGCTTATTCCTGAACACCCACCTCGTTCCTATGATGGTTCTATCAGAGGGTCTAGTACCAGGTGCCATACCTTGTTTCTCTCAAACTAATGCAGCTCCTCTTGCATAGCAATAATCCAGACTCTATCCTTCAGGTCTTCCTTGATATTTTTAGATTCTATTTGGGATAAAAAGGCTGAAAAGGCTAGGGAGTTTCTGGTTTTGGATCGAGTTTGAACTCCAGATATTTTTGGCAATTCCACTGTCAATGAGCATTGTCTGTTCCATGTCTTCTAAAGTTCTGTTCTTTCTTTCCACCACACCATTTTGCTGAGGAGTCCTTGGAGATGAGAAATTATGAGTGATCCCATTTTCATTGCAAAACTCATCAAATTTTGCATTGTCAAATTCTGTCCCATGGTCAGACCTAATGCAAGCTACTTTCAATTCCATCTTCACTTGGATTTTCTTGACAAAGGCCACATATACTTCAAAAGTCTCATCTTTTGCTCTAAGAAACAGTGTCCAAGTGAATCTTGAATAGTCATCCACAATCACAAAGATATATTTCTTTCCACCTATGCTTGGAATTCTCAAAGGACTACATAGATCAATGTGAAGAAGTTCGAGTGGTTTTGATGTGCTAACATCCTTCTTTGGCTTAAAGGATGATTTCACATGTTTTCCTCTGGGACATGCATCACATACTTTGTGCTCCTTGAACTTTGAATTTGGCAGATCCCGAACCAGGTCCTTCTGTATCAATTTATTCAAGAGAAAAAAGCTTGCATGTCCCAATCTTCTATGCCACAGTTCTGCATCATCATCAACTGCCTTTAATGTCACAACCCGAAATTCTCACCGTCGGGACCATGATGGCGCTTAACGTTGAACCAGCTAGGCAAGCCAACGTATTTAATCATATTTGTTAAAAACCTTTATTATTAAGTGAGAACAGGTAAAAATCGACTTTGCCATAACGAAAAGCTTAAAAATAAGAACAGATTAAAAGGAAATACATAACTAAATCCACAAATTTTACAAATTCTCAAACTAGCCAACCCGGATCTTTGGAGTCACAATGTCACAGACTATCTATGATTAATACATATAAAAGGTCTGAAAGAAATAAATACGTCTTTTTTGAAATACTAAAACAGAAAATGGAGAAGTGGAAGGGGACGCCAAGGCCTGCGGACGCTTGCAGGACTACCTCAGTATCTCCGAGTGGACTAAAGGAAGCCGCCTAGCTCAATATCCATTGGATCCTATACCAGGATGTGCACAACAAAAGTGTGCAGGTGTAGTATCAGTACAACCGACCCCATGTACTGAGTAAGTGTCGAGCCTAACCTCGGCGAAGTAGTGACGAGGCTAGGACACGACAAATAATACCACCTGTGCAATTTGATAACATATAAAATAAATAACGACAGGAAGTGAACAGTTAAGTACAAAAACGGGGGAAAACATGCTGGGGAAAAGGGGTAGCAATTTACTGAAATAACGGAGCAAGGCAACAATTTAACTATCAAGATAACAACAGGAATTAACAACACAGAGCAAACAAGTGCACGACATCACCCTTCGTGCTTTTACTCTCATCCTCACAATAAGTAAGTAGAACGGCACGGCATGACCCCTCGTGCTATAATATCATAACGTGGCACGGAATGATCCCTCGTACTAAATCATCATAACATGGCACGAAATGACCCCTCGTGCTTAAATATCATAACATGGCACAGAATGACCCCTCGTGCTAAAATATCATCACATGGAACAGAATGACCCCTCGTGCTAAAATATCATAACATGGCACAGAATGTCCCTTCGTGCTATAATATCATCACATGGAACGGAATGTCCCCTCGTGCTAAAATATCATAACATGGCACGGAATGACCCCTCGTGCTATACACTCTTCCTCACTCAAACAATAACAGGAACAATAGTTTGACAAGGTAAATTAACAATAAAATCATAAATCACAACATCCCAGCAAGGGAACAACAGCAGAAATAATACCATCCCGCCAAGGGACACAGCTATAACCAATCTCACTCAAATATATAACTTAACAAAATATTCCTCAACCGAACAAATACTCAACAGTATCAAGAATTTCCATCAATGAATAACTACCAAATTGAAGTTTAATCCATAACACAGTAAATCTCAATGAAAATCACGTAATTCATAATATCCGACTCACGGGCATGCTTGAAAACAACATATAGGTACGCGTCACCTCACCTATACATTGAACATGATATAATCACGTAGCAAACAAGACTCAACACATATTCCCTCAAGCTAAGGTTAGGCCAAACACTTACCTCGACTTCCACGATCAAAATCAAGCCTCGAGCATCGCTTTTCCTTTTGAACCCGACTCCTAATCAATCGTATCTAGACATAATTGACTCAATAACATCAATAAATTCTAAACAATTCAATTCTAATGCTTAATTATAGACTTTCTAACATTCTTCCCAAAAATCCAAAAATTGACCCCGGGCTCGCTTGGTCAAAACACGAGGTTTGGACCAAAACCCGATCATCCATTCACCCACGAGCCCGAATATGTAATTTGTTTTGAAATTCGACCCCAAAATAAGGTCTAATTCCCAATTAATCAAAAAGCCCTAACTCTACCTAAATCCCTAATTTTCTACCCTTAATCTCATGTTTTTGGCCTAGAAATCTAATGGGTATTGATAAATATTGAAGAAAAGGAGTCTAAGACTACTTACCTATGAAGTTATGGTGAAGTTTTCTTCCAAGAATCGCCCAAAGTGAAGTGAAGAAGAAGGAGTTATGAAAATGGGGTGTAATCCCGTAAGTGTTCTATTTTTGGACAAAAGGAATTAATTGGGCAAAATTACCCTTCGCGTTCGCGAGCCCTTGGCCGCGTTCGTGAAGGTTTGATTCACCTGGCCTACGCGTTCGCGAGCTTTAGGTTGCATTCGCGTAGAATTATGACCACCCAGCACCCCCCCCCCCACCCTACGCGTTCGCGTAGGGTCCCGGCACTACCCTCCCCCAGGTCCCCTTTGTGCTACGCGTTCGCGTGAGGCTCGTCGCGTTCGCGTAGAGCATCGCCCCCAAGCTCCGCGTTCGCGACCAGAGCCCTGCGTTCGCATAGGTATAATTTCCGCCCCATCCCATTTGCACATCGCGATCGCATGAAGTGCATTGCGATCGTGAAGGGTAAACCACTAGACACCAGAAAACAGCAGAAAACCAGATTTTTGCTAAGTTAAAACACCCCGACACCTACCCGAAACTCACCCGAGCCCTCGGGGCTCCAAACCAAATATGCACACAACCTAAAAAATATCCTACTGACTTATTCGTGCAATCAAATTGCAAAAATAACATCATAAACATCGAATTAAACCCCAAAATCCATGGAAATTTCCAAAACTTCTTTAAACATCAAATTTTGCATTTTCGGGTTCGAATCACATCACATGATTTCCGTTTCTTACCAAACTTTACAGATATGACACATATATTATATTGAACTTGTATCAGGCTCCGGAACCAAAATACGTGTCAGATACCACAGATTTCAAATATAATTATACTTTCATAGTCCTTTATATTTTTCAGAAAACAATTTCTTTTAAAAATTTATTTCTCGGGCTTGGGACCTCGAAATTATATTCCGGGCATACGCCCAAGTCCCATATTTTCCTACGGACCCTCCGGGACCGTCAAATCACGGGTCCGAGTCTGTTTACCAAAAATGTTGACCAAAGTCAACTTTATTCAAATTTCAAAATCAAACTTATCAGTTTTATCAGTTTTTCACATAAAGGTTTCCTGGCTACACGCCTGGGCGGAGAACACAAATCGAGGTGAGATAGAAGGAGGTTTTCACGACCTCAAAACACAGAACTAACTAGAAATACACGGGATGGCCTTTTGGGTCATCACATTTAAGCAGCTCATATCACCAGCTTCCAAAGACTTAAAGGCAGTAACATAGATATTCTTGTGTCTTTTGGCTATCAAAATCACCTCACCAGTTACTAGACTAGTAACCGTGCATACTTTGGACAAGAATTCTACTTTGTTCCCTTTATCGCAAATTGGGAGACACTCAAGAGACTATACTTCAACCCATCTACATAGTACACGTTCTCAATTGAGTGCACAAGAGACCTTCCAACCCTTCCAACACCGAGAATGCACCCCTTTTTTCATTGCCAAAGGATACATCTCCTCCTTGCAGGGCTTTCAGTGAGAGAAAATCCATGGTGTTCCCAGTCATGTATTTTGAGCATCCACTGTCCATGATCCATTGTAGTTATGATCCTCTCGTTGGTCCCTGCACATATAAATTAGGGGTTAGATTTAGGAACCCAAAAAAGTTTGGGTCCCTTGTAATGAGGAAACGGGTGGATAAGAGCTCTTCTAGTCCATGCAGGAAAAAGTTGATTTTTCTTAGAGGGACCTGGTCCCGTTTTAGTAGTCACTTTTTCAGTAAACACTTTGTTTTTCTGAATAGATTGAACCCTGGCAGGGCAATTTTCTTTGAAATGCCCATTGTTCCCATAGTGGGTACAAAGCCAGTTGTCTAGAACAGTGACATATGTGATGTGAGGGTTGTAAGCTATTTCCACTATTATTAAAGTATATGGCAGTAACAACATCTATGGACCAGGTACATTTCAGTGATTTCTCAAGATCAACTTTTAGTTTAACTAATTCAGCTTGAAGTTGCCTGTTTTTCTCAAGTTCACAGCATAAACTGCTTTTAACATAATTTAGTTCCTTTTCAAGCTTAATGTGTGTCTTACAAGCTACTTCCTTCCCTTTCTCTATACTCACAGGCCTATGTTCTAGTTTTAGTACCTCAATTATTTCCTCTAGGTTTGTGATTATCACCAAAAGGTCATCTCTTTCTTGCTCAACGACAATCATTTTTTTAGCTAGAGTGTTCTTTTCATTGCTCAGGTTCTCCATTATTTCCTTTAGGTCTACCACCACTACTATAAGGTCATCTCTCTCATTTTCTGCACTATTAGTCTTTTCAGCTAGCACTCTCTTTTGTTTTTCAAGGTTGCTTATGGTTTCCTTTAAGTACACAACCACTACCATCAAGTCATCTCTTTCAGTTTCTACACTATTTATTCTACCAGTTAAAGATTCATTTTCTTTCTCAAGATCACTTATGGTCTTTTTCAAATAAACCACACAAACAACTAGATCATCTCTAGATTGTTCAGCTTCTCCCAGCTCTATGGTCAGGGCATCCTTATCACCAACTAAACTGTAGTAAGCATCAATAAGAACATTTGCTAAGGACATTAATTTCTTAGAAGAATATGACTTTAGATTTATCTAAACATCCCTAAAATTTACCTCATCGTTGTCATCTTCTTCATCATCATCAGACTGAGCCATTAGAGCAAACAAGGAATCATATTCCTTGGCTTCGTTCTCTACTGCCATCATGGAACTATTTCCTGCATCTGGTTCCTCTTCTGATTCACTGGAGGAATCTCCCCATGTAGCAAGAGCTTGCTTTACAACATTGTCAGCTGCACCTTTTGGGCTGAATCGTTTGTCAGGAACCTGGTTCCTTTTTGTTGTCTTGTCAGAGTTGTGCTTGTAAGGCTCCTGCTTCAGAAGTGGGCAGTCCTTGATAAAGTGCCCTGGCTTTCCACACTTGTGGCACAGATCATAGTTCCTTGGTTTTCTTGAACTGCCTCTCCTTAGTATACCACCATTTCTTCGAACCATCTTTTGAAATCTTTTAGTGAGATAGGCCATGTCACTATCTTATTCACTTGAGTCTTTATTTTCAGCCTTGAGAACCAGGTTCTTCTCCTTTTTTGGTTCTCTTCTTTCACTGTCTTTCTTCTTCTTCATCTCGTATGTCTTCAAATTTCCAATTAGCTCGTCCATGGTTAGAGTTTATAGATCTTTTGCTTCAGTAATAACATTCACCTTGCTTTCCCAAGAACTAGGTAAGACACTTAGAATCTTCCGTACCAGCTTGTTTCTAGGGATTATTTCTCCTAGTGAGTGGGCTCATTTATGATGGAAGTGAATCTAGTGTGCATGTCTTGTATAGATTCATCATCCTTCATTCTAAACAGCCTGTACTCAGTGGTGAGCATGTCGATCTTGGACTGTTTAACTTGAGTTGTTCCTTCGTTTGCGGTTTGAAAAGCTTCACATATCTCCTTTGTTCATTGGCAAGCTGAGATTCTATTGTACTCATCAGGTCCTATACCATATACCAAGATTTTTTGGCATGAAATTTCTTCTCCACAGTCTTCCTTTCAGTGTCACTATATTCCTTTATGGTCTTGGGCACCATTATACCAGCTTCTCCAACCTTCTTCATGGGAACATGTGGACCGTCACAAATGACATCTCACAGTTCAAAATCTTCAGCCATTATAAAGTCATGCATACGAGTCTTTCACCATCCGTAGTACTGACCATTGAATCTAGGAGGTATGTATGTTGATTGTCCTTCTTCAAGGTTGGGTGGAGCAGCCATTTGAGATCCTTTCTAGGCGTTAACCTTTTGGAAAGAACATGCTCTGATACCAATTGATAGTTTGTATGAGTCCACCAACTGTAAAGAAACCTGGTCATTTACCAGTTCCCTCAGAGTTATCTATAAGGACAGTATGTAAAAGAGGCACAAGATTTTTACGTGGAAAAATCCCAACTCAAGGGGACAAAAATCACGACCTACACTGGTAGGATTTCAACTTCACTAACTTGTAACTTCAAGTATTACAAGTCACTTTGTAATGACTCTCTTATAAAGACTTCAACACACTAACTTGTAATACACTTATTACAAGCCACTTTGTTGCTCACTAGTTACAAAGACTTTAACTTATGACTAACACTAGTCACAACACAAACACGGATGGTTTATGATTTTGGGTTTCCTAAAACAAAGCTTCTAAGAAAGCAAGATAGGATACAATAGAAAGCAAAACACAAGATTACAACTCAACTAAGGACATATGTGAACACGTAGTGGAACGGTCCGTAGTGGAGTTGTCTTCTCGTTCTTGACACACTTGAGACTTCAATGCAAGAGCAAGTCTTCAATGCTTGAGAGAATGTTAGTAAATGCTCAAGTGAATATCTTTTTTTGTCTTGCACCAAGATATTATACCTCAAAACATCCCAAGAATGATGTCCATACTTAGTTGTTACACACTACAACCAATAGGAAGTGACTGTTGCACTGTTTCTGCACTGTAGCGTGCACAGTTGCAGGCAGTCACTTTTTGCCACTACTTTCCAATTGTAGAGTTGACTTGTACTTTTGTTAGGGAAGTGTCAAGGGATCAGGTCTCTAAGTTGTTTCTTACGAGTCCAAGCGTACACCGCTCAGATTTCTTGAGTTCATGCTGACTGGTTATACCGGATACGCATCAGGTCCTTTATCGGGTTCTTTACAGAAAGTTTGTTAGATCATCAAAACATAAGACTAACCCATCATATAGAATATATTTTTTTTCTAAAGTAACTTTTATCATGCCATACTATTCACTTATTTAATTATTATGTATCTAATACATACTAATCATTAGGAGTGTACAAATGAAACCGACAAACTCCACCAATCCGATAATCCGAGTGAAACCGAGAAAAAAAATCCGACTATGATTTGGAGTTGGAATAAAAAACCCGACTATAATTGGTTTGGTTTGATTTTAACAAAAGAAAGTCAAACCAAAACCAAACCAACCCGACATTACACATATGGAAATTTTAGATATATTTAATATATAAATATACTTATTGTGATGTAATTTATAAATATTTCTTAAAAGATTTCATAATTTTATCTTTTGAGTTATTATTTCAAGGTTGGACTTAGAACTTTTGAATGTTCCTGTAAAACATTAACATTAGTAAATTAAATAGAGCTAACAAAAGCCCTAACCAAAATCAAATCAATACTAATGCTAACAAAAAACATTCAATTCAATACTACGAACGGGAATGTATTGAATATCTATTTTTTGTTCTGCAACAATTTAGATAAAAATGCATAACCTATTTTTATTTTTTATTTAGCGTTTGGTCATGTAATTAATTCTCCCTTATTAGTTTACTTATTTTAGCATGACTTAGTACTTTTACACTATGTTTGGATCATTGTTGCACATCGTATTGTATTGTTATATGAATACAATATTTGGATAAATTGTATTGTTTGTTGTTGTTAACTAATATTTTACTATTTGATTTGACTGTATCGTACTGTACTGTAACTGATAAGTTTACTAAAATACCCTCAATTATTTTAAATATTTAATTTATCAAGAATTACACATAAAAATAATTTAAGAAAACTCCTTTCTACTAATTTATAACCAATTAGGTCTTATATATAAGTTAAGCAATTAATTCATGCAATACAATATTATTAGAATAAAAAAGATAATAAAGAACCATGAGAAAAGTAACTGACAAAAAAATAAGAAAAAAAGTACCTGTAACTTGAAAACAAGAGCGAAAATTGAAAGAAAAAAAATTAACTATTACTTGAATAAAAAAAAATAAAGAATGATGATAAAGAAACGAACGAAGGAGTTGGCAGAACAAATATAAATAATTACACTTTTTACACTTTAAAATAACTAATAATATACGGCTAATCGGAGCTTAGAATTGGAATTAAAAATCAAAATAGAAGAAAGAATGAAACAAAAGGAAGGCAAAACATATATTTGACGGGAGTCGGAAGCAGCAGAAGGAAAAAAGAGACGAAACGCAAGTTATAGGTTGGAGTTAAAATTAAAAAAAAAACGTAATGGGTAAAATAGAATTATAAAGTAATATGTTAGTGTATAGTTGGAAAGAAAAATAGGAAATAATCTCACCATATCAAATCAGTTGTTTCAAAAAATTGAACTTTTCATTGTTCCGAACAATAAATTTAAAAATACAATACAACCAATTTTAACTAAACAATTGATTCTAAGTATAGTTTCTCTATCATATCGAGTTAAAGGAGAATTTGATGAACACACACTCTGATTAATATACGATAAGAAAAAAATTGAAAAAAGGAAAGGAAAGTGAACAAGTTGATGTGTAGGTCGCTCAACAATTTTTCATGCCGTCATGCAAAGATAAATTTAAAATTTAAAATTTATGAATTTCTATCGTTACTTCAAGTTAATATACATTAAATAACTAAATATTGGATTAACAAAAACTTTGTAGATATCTATTGAACTTCTAAATACATGTACGTGCAGTGACAGAGAGGCATAGTTTCTACCAAGGGAATTCAAAAAAATAAAAAAATAAACACAAAATGAAATCAAAAGATTCAACAGGTCAAATATGTACATAAAAAATTAACTTTATATACGTGTGAATCCTCTTCCACCACTCTGGCTTTTGCGCTGTTGTACATGAGCGAAGAAAAAAGATTAAAGCGTCGCCGCCTTGCACGTTTCTGTTAAGTACATTTCTTCATATTCTTAGCACTTTTAAAAAAGATTGGCCGAACATAAATTACTTTTCTTCAAAAGTAATTTTTTAAAAAGCACTTCTATAAACACTTTCAAGCCTCCAGAGTGTATGAAAAGATCTTTTTTAATCAAAGACTAACCATATTTTCTCTAAAGAGACTGCAAAGTGCATGGTCAGCAGCTAGTATTTTCTAATATTTAATCTCTTTTTTTTTTTTTACTTTACCACAAGATCATATCGAATTTTATATCTGCAAACCTGTATTCTCTATATATATGTGTCATTTTTTCTAACATGTGCTTGTGTTTGACAATGTTTAGGGGAATTTTCAGGTTAATCTTCTGTTTTACCAAAAAAGTTTTAAATCTTTTTTGTAAACGGATTAATGAGAAAATAGAAGGTGAATCCTACTTAAATATAACAACTACTAGATCTGGAATTTAAAGAAAATTAATGACGTAGGTCAGTGTCCGATAATATTGAATGCAACTACGCATGCTCAATGATTGTAGTAATGAAAGCATGCAATAAATGTAGATAATGACAATAAATGTAATAAGAAGGATTTTATCACCCAAATGTTTAGACGACTTGGATGATTCTCCTTCCTGACAACAACGTGGAATAATATAAAAAGAAGGAGGACAAGAAATCATTGGATCTTGTGAATAAAAGATGTATATTGAGCAATGGAAGCAGGGGACAAGACAAGCTTTTGTATATTCTTTGTTGTCAACCCTTTAAAATGTGTTCTTATCAGAAAAGTGAAGATCTGTCACGACCCAAATTTCCTTCCATTAGGTATCGTGATGACACCTAGTCTTAGGGATTATGTAAGCCTAACATTTTCACCGAACAACAACAATAATAAAGGAAATACAACAGTTTTGATATAGAAATCTTGACAGAGTTTACAATTTCCCAAAACCCGGTGAAATACAAGTCATAAGCTCTACGAATTTACTCAAAACCTCTAATTACCACTTTTCAGAATGAATACAACAGGGTATGAATAATAAATACAAGAAGGTGAGTCCGAAGCCTCCGAACGCAGCAGCAGGTTACCTTGAGTCTCCTCGTCAAAAATTCACGCAACTAATAACAACAATTACCTGGATCTGCACACAAAAATGCACAGAAGTGTAGTATGAGCACACCACAGCGGTGCCCAGTAAGTATCAAGACTAACACCGGTGAAGTAGTGACAAGGACTAGTCAAGACACCACTGGTCTAAAAAGTAAAAAGGCATAAATATAAAAATGACCGAAACATAATATCTATCTAAATATTTTTCGATATAATTAACGGTATGATAGAATAATACGGAAGAAAATTCAGCAAATAAAATCAACGGACGGCATAATAGAAATACGCAAATAGGATGGAAAGAATGCAAGCCAAATGTCGGAAATCACAACCCAATAAAACACTAGCAACTCAGCACTGCATCAATTTATTCACATCAGGCCTTAGACAATAACTCAATAAAACTAGTCAAACCTTCGAGTGAAAAACCTTTAAATCGTGAGTTTATATCGAAAGCTTTAAAGGTATAATCATTTCGGAATAGAGAATTTTTTTTTGAAACATACTTTCTCTGAATGTATACTTATATATCTTTATAAGGAGAAATCTTTAAAACATAGTTCCTTCAAAATACGTGGTGTTCGAATATACTTTTCCAGTAACTGCTCTTTCAAATATCATTTTTTCTGCAAGACAAATACTTTTCAATATATATATATATATATATATATATCTTTCGATCCAAATCTCTTCAATGGTAAAATCATCGGAACTCAGTCCGTAACTCAGAATTTGTCATGCAATGCAGTACAGGGGGAAAGCTCCCGGAATACGTCCGTAGTCCCAATTTAAATATGCGATGCAGTACAGGGGAAAAACTCCCATAATTTCGTCTGTAGTCCTAATTTAAATATGCAATGCAGTGCAGAAATAGCAACCACATCAAGACAGAAACATCGTGCATCGCCAAAACACTCACAAGGCGATAAAAGATAGAAATGCTATGTACGACGGCCAATCAAATCAAGAACTTAAGTCACCAGCACAGTAGAACTCATTCATGAGGAATAACCACCGAAAGAAAATAATGAGCGTAAAGAACACAGCTTAACCAGAGAGAAACAAGACGTGACAACATATCCATAATATTTAGGTCAACCATGAGAAACCAACTTATCCCGGCAAGGGAGAACAGCTATAACCAATTTCGCCTAAACAATTAGCTTCACAGAATAAAACCCAGCTTGAATCAATGCTCAATAATAGGCAATACCAAGGAAATACTATCAACATGGATGATTATCTAACTAAACCTAAGTAACACTTAAGGAAAAATTATATAAATCACAATATACGACTCACGGGCATGCTTGACACCAACGTATAGATATTCCAATTACTACTAAATAATTATAGGGCAAGTAATACTAATTCTAGTCAATTAGGCAGTTTATGAAGAAAATATAGCATGCTA
The DNA here is from genome assembly GCA_005239495.1 of Nicotiana undulata. Classification (NCBI taxonomy): domain Eukaryota; kingdom Viridiplantae; phylum Streptophyta; class Magnoliopsida; order Solanales; family Solanaceae; genus Nicotiana; species Nicotiana undulata. Next base: position 123,745 of record ML247033.1, read on the forward strand.
GTAAAGGAGGTAAAAATACCCAGTTAAGTCAATTAAGATCAAATAGCCAACGCAAGAATCCGAAAGCAAGTAATTCTAATTAAGCAGGAAAGGATGGAATTAACAACCAAGAATTCAAATGTAGCAATTACAACTCATTCACAGGTAGCATAAGAACTTACGAATCCTAAAAGGCGAATCTATTAGCAAATAAGTCGGAGTACGCACTCGTCACCTCGCATACACGGACTACAATCAACAAAGAAGACTCAATCCTAGGGGTAGTTCCCCCACACAAGGTTAGGCAAGATACTTACTTCAAAGACGACAATCTGGTACTCAAAATTGGACTTCTCGGGCAAAAAGACCTCCGGATGACTCAAAATCAACTAAAACAACCATTCGATTTGTGTGAAAAAACCTTCAAAAATTGCCAAGAACCGAGCTCCAGATCAAAATGTGTTAAAAATGGTGAAACCCCCAATTTTGGAAACTTATATTCTGCCCAGGCGTTTTGTTTATCGCGATTGCGGAAAACGAGATGCGATCGCGTAGAGAAAAATATCACTGGACAAAAAAATGTTCTATGCGATCGCGAGGAGAATACTGTGATCGCATAAAAGGAAATTTGTTGCTGACCCACTTGCACTATGCGCTCGCGGTAGTGTGAATGCGAACGCGGAGAAGGGAAAAATAGACTTCCGCGATCGCGGACGTACCTGTGCGATCGCAGTGAAGGAAACCTGGGCGGGTCCAAACAATACTATGCGATCGCGATTACCCCTATGCGATCGCATAGAAGGAAACCAGAAGACATCAATTAGCAGTTCAAAAATAGGAAAAATTGACCCGAACCCCATCCGACTCACACCCGAGGCCCCCGGGACCCCGTCCAAATGCACGAACAAGTCATATAACCTAACACAGACTCGCTCGAGGTTTCAAATCACATAAAACAACACCAAAACGACGAATCAAACCAAAAATCAAACTTAGGAATTTTTAAAACTTCAAATATCAAGACTCGCGTCGAAACCTATCAATTCAACCCGGAATGACGTAAAATTTTGCAGACAAGTCACAAATAACACAATGGACCTACAACGATTCCCGAAATTTCATTCCGAGCGCGATATCAAAATTTCACTTATCGGTCGAAATCGCTGAAATTTTAACTTTCGCCAAAATACCTCAAATTACTCTACGGACCTCCAATACCAATTCCGGACACGTGCCTAAGTCCAAAATCATCATACGAAGTTGTTGGAATTAACCAAAATTCATTTTGAGGCCGTTTACACAAAAGTCAAACCTTCGATCAACTCCCATCACTTAAGCTTCCAAAATTGAAATTTTTCTTCCAATTCGACTCCGAATTATCCGGTAACTGAATCTAACAACGCATGCAGGTCGATATACACAATATGAATCTGTTTATGACTTTACACCCCCGAACGGAGCTTAAATTCCCGAAACTACCGGTCAGGTCGTCACAAGATCCCTTTTTGTTCTTTATCTCTTCCTATTTATAGGGGATATTCCTAAGAAACCCTAAAAAGTACAACCGAAGGAATATCCAATGAAATATTCTTTCTCTCTATTCTAAAACTTATTCTTACCGTTGCTTCCATACGTTCTTTACTCGACCTCGGCGTTAATCCTTCTTTAGGTGACTCATCGCCATTGAGCCGTGATCGGCTTTGACCCCTACCACGTCCCGTCCATTTGAAGTCATTAAGTTCAGTCCAAATTTTGACCAATATAGTTAGTCCCTTCGCTTGTTGAGGTCGTGCTCTTGGACGTCCTCGACGAGCGAATTCTGTCTGCAACCGGTCAGAGGAAATTTGGTCATGATGACTGAATCAAATCGGCCGAGGTCGAACTGGCAGCGGTTGTCAGTAGGGTCGTGGTGTGCGTGGCTAACATAGGATGACGTAATGTCCACATGTGTCATCATTACGCGTCTTCCCAATGCAGTGTGTCGTTTCTTGTGCTTATGTCGCTTCGATTTTGGTGCCATTGACGGCTCTTTGCCTCGATTCAGGTGCCACCCAAACTTATAAATAGAGGGGGGGGCTTCATTATCTAAACTTTTAGCACCTCCTACTCTGTATGCATTTTGTTCTTCTTTAAGACTCTTCTCTGATCTCAGTTTCTGAATTCCTACAACTCCTTCAGTTTTCGTTCCCGATTTCTTTCCTGGTCGGTACTTTCTTTCTCTGACTTCATTATACACACTTTATTACGAAAAGATGTCAAATTCTCCTCATACTTACGACAGAGTCTCCGATGCCACCTATTTATCGGTAATCATTCCTCCCGCTGGTGAGGAACCAATGGTTGAGGAGGAAGAAAGCTTCCCCGCCGTAGAGGATATAGTTCCTAAGAACCCTTTGGTTAGAAACAACTTTCCAAAGTAACCTACCCCCGCTCCTGCTCAGGTTCTCTTTGAAACGGGACCGAGTCAAATAGCCGCCCTCCGGTCCAAATTTGGTATTCCTTCTCACGTCGAAATTGTTCCGGAGCGAGGTGACATAGTACAGGTTCACCAGCCCGGATATTGCACCTTCTACGTCTATCCGTTCCTGGTCGGTTATTCTCTTCCTCTCTCCTTATTAGTGAAGTAGTTCTTCCTTTTTTACAACGTCTGCCCGTCGCAACTCTCCCCTATTTATATAAGGGTTTTTTTATGCTGGCGAAGTATGCAGAGTTGGCCGGCTGCGAGGTCACTATTTTCCATCTGTTATATCTCTTCTCGCCCAGTTTTTATAGAGGCACATTGATACATCTACGGCATCGTGGGACCAAAGGATTGGTGGCTGGGATGGATGATAAGGCGAACGGCGGTCCATAGGATTGGTGGCTGGGATGGATGATAAGGCGAACGGCGGTTTTGGCATAAATACTTCTTTATCAGGACCGAGCACCTGGAGGCGGATCCGACCGGGTTCCCCGAGCAATAGACCTATAATCGTAAGGATCTATGGTCGCTTTCCATATGTTGCTCATTATTTCTTCTCTTTTCTTTTTTTCTTTTTTTGTTCTCAACCTACTCACGGCTTTTCTGTTATCAGTTGAGAAGCGTCCACCTTATCTCGTCTTTGATATTGAAGATTAGGTAGCTCGTGTGTTACCCCACACCGTTTGAATCCGCGACTGGGAATCCTTCTACAGGCGCTTTGTACCCGAGCCCTCATCCAGTAAGTGTTATTTTTACCTTTCGACTTATTGCCGTTCACTATTGTCCTTTGATGTGATTTTCTTTTGGTTCTAGGTCGGCGAACTTCCAAGAAGGAGAAGACTCCGGTGCTTGCATTTATCCAGGTGGTTGCCTCGGTCGGGATGCAATTTGCTCTTGCTAAGTGTGCACCAGGAGGTCATGCTTAAGCTCCGTCGTTCAGGGACTCCGCCCCTAGCACTGTTGCGATGTCGGATGAGATCTTTTCCCAGCCTATCTTGCACCTAGTCGACGAGTCGTCTCATGGTGAGGAGGAGGCATCGTCGAGGAAGAGATGAAGGGTGGAGACTGGGAAGACCATTGTTGTTGACGTTGATCCGGAAAGGCTCATCGCTTTGGAAGCAAAATCGGTGCCTTCCCCAGAAGTCGAGGTTGTTCCTGCGGCGGGTGCCGTCATAGAGAAGAGGCCATCCAAGGTTGAGGGGGTTTGTGGTAGAGGAGAGCCTACACAGGCTGTTGAAGTTGGCTCATCATCAACGATCGGGAGAGATAAAGTCGTTCCTCTGGAGGATGATGACTCTGGGTAAGACATCGACCCTGAAGAGGTACGGACCTTCGTGGAGAGGGCTACTCGCGTGGAGATAAGGACGGAGGGTCCTAAAAGGCGTGTAGTTATTCCCGTGAGCTATAACCTCTTGGTCGACTCAGAACGGGCGGCACCGTCCTTTGCTCCTTTGTGTGCGGAAGCTGAAAATAGGACGTTGCAGACGCTAAGAGATGCGGACCTGTCTTTGGGCATATTGGGCATGGCCTTGCGGATAAGTTTTTACTTCTTTCCTCCTAAGTTTATCCATTTCATATGTGTTGTTTACTCTTGCTGACTTGCTTTCCTTTGCGTGTCAGACTCTCATCTTGGAGATTGAGTGTGACCGACGAGAGGAGGAGAGGACGACTCTCTACAAGAGGATGGAATCTAAGTATAGAGAGTATCGCTCCAAGTACCGGATGATGGTCAAAATTGTTTGTGAGGATGGACAGTTCCAAGCATTGCGCGATGAGATCAAGTAGAAGGACGAGAAGCTGAAGGAGAAAGATGGGGAGATTATGAGGGCCATCGGCCGATGCAGTGTGTTAGAAGGGACGCTGAGGTATAAGGAGGATGATCTCGAGGTGAGCAAGGGGGTGATGTCTGAGAATGCAGATCTCTAGGCGTAGGTGGCATCCTTAAAGGTCAATCTTGAACAAAGCAAGGCCAGGGTCGTCGACTTAAGGGCGGAGATAAGCACTAGGGTCGAAGAGCTAAACCTGGCTGAGAGAACCAGGATGGCCGCCGTGGTGGAGGCTGTAGCCTTAGAGGATATACTACGTGTTTGTAGGTCTGAACGGGCTAGCGAGGCGGAGAATTCAGCGCTCAAGATAGCAAAGTTAGAGGAGCGGATCGAGGGTTTGGAGATAGACCTATCTAGGCTAAATGAGCAGGTCGTCACCTTAAAGACCGAGAAGGATAAATAACATGCCCAACCGTCTACTTCTCGTACTTCTGCCGATCCTAGTTTGTCGTGGGAGTTGTACGAGATATGGGTTCACGCTGAGGTCCATCTTGATATGTATAAGTCTTTAAAGGCGGCCGGGAAGGTTTTCGAGGCGGAGTTTGAAGACGTTCATGTCAAGGCACATGTAGCTCGTGAAGCTTGTGGTTACGACCTTGGTATGCCCGGCGAGGATGATGATGAAAACGCCTTGGATGGGCTTGCCTCCAACCCTTGGTATGATGATGAGTATACCGATGATGTTGATGGGGATGATGCGGCGTGAAGCCTTTGTGCTTAGTTTTTTTTTGTTTTGCTATTTTTTTTGGGGGGGTGTCTCTCAGGACCTTTGTAAATTGTATTGGAGCTGAACAGTTGAAATGGAACAGTTTTCTTTTTGCCGTGTATTTTCATATTTTCTCTTTCCCTTTTTCCTCTCTCGTTAGCATTTTATTTTGTGAGAAAGTCCCTGCTTTTAGGTTGTTTGCATGTAAGGTTGATTTGGGCGGAGTCGGATATGGACCTATTTGAGGTCAAATATAAGTTAGCTCGAACGAGGTCGGGATTTTATTGATTCGAGAGAGGTCGAATGTAAAGTAATTCGAGCGAGGTCAAATGTAACATAATTCGAGCGGATTCGAATGTAAGATAACTCGAGCGAGGTCAAATGTAAAACAATTCGAGCGAGGTCGAATGTAAAATAATTCGGGCGAGGTCGAATGTAATATAATTCAAGTAGTGTCGAATGTAAAATAATTCGAGCGAGGTCGAATGTAAAATAATTCGAGCGAGGTCGAATGTAAAATAATTCGAGCGGTGTCGAATGTATACTTTACGTTGGTGTGATGTGCAACTTTGGTGGAGTTGTGCAAGAATGTTGCATGGTGCTTTGTTATTCATTCATTGGAGAATATTACATGTTTCTGTTTGTTACATACATACATTTGAGAAGTTCCAGTCTATCTAGTCCCTTCGTCGCTCGGCCTAGAAAAGTAGTTGATAGGCGGGGCGATGAATTCAACACTTAAACTTCGAGATGCCCTCTTCGTCGCCTCATTAAAAACCTCCCCGATAAAACTCAATTGGGACAAAACTCGGGTGAGGGAAAAAGAGTACGACTTGGAGGACGTCCATTTTTAGAAGTTGAAGTATTTGAGGTGGGCGACATTCCAGTTGTTTGGCAGTAGATTTCCCTCCATTGTTTATAGTTGGAATGATCCTTTATTTGATGTCGTCGTGATTTTGTATGGCCCGTCCCAGTTAGTTCCTAGTTTACCTTCTCTTGGATCTTTGCTCGCCTGTGTTTTGGCCTTGAGTACATAGTCCCCGACCTTGAGTGGTCTTACTTTGGCCTTTTTGTTGTAGTACCGTTCTGCTTGTTGTTTCTGAGCTATCATTCTTATGTAAGATATGTCTCTTCATTCGTCTGCTTCGTCAAGGTCTTGCTTCCTATTCTCGTCGCTGCTTGGTCCGCTCTCATTGGAGTATCTCAAACTTGGTTCTCCAACTTTGACTGGTATCACTGCGTTAGTCGCATAGACTAGTGAATATGGCATTTCTCCTGTGCATGTTTTTGGTGTGGTGCGGTATGCCCATAGCACTTTTGGTAGTAGTTCTGACCACAGTCCATTGGCGTCTTCGAGATTCTTCTTTATGATGTTCAATATTGTTTTGTTGGAGGATTCGGCTTGGCCGTTGCTTGCAGGGTGATATGGCATGGAGAGTATTCGCTTGATGTGCCATTTCTCGAAGAATTCAGCGGTCTTTTTCCTGGTGAACTGGGGTCCTTTGTCACAACCGATTTCTTTGGGGATGCCAAAGCGGCGTATGATGTTCCTCCATATGAATGTTATAACTTTCTGTTCATGTATTTGGGCGAATGCACCTACTTCTACCCATTTAGAAAGTAGTCAGTTAAAACCAAAAGGAATCGTATATTACCTCGTCCCGCTGGAAGTGGTCCAACGATGTCCATTCCCCATTTAATGAATGGCCATGGCGATGTGACTGAGTGAAGGTGCTCGCCCGCTTGGTGTATCATTGGAGAGTATTTCTGACACTGCTCGCACTTCTTAACGAAGTCGACGGATTCCTTTTTCATAGTGGGCCAGTAATAGCCTGCTCGTATGAGGCATCTAAAGAGGGCTCGGTTGCCGGTGTGGGCTCCATAGTGGCCTTTGTGTACTTCCTCGAGGACACACCTGGTTTGGTTTGGCCTTAGGCATTTCGCCAAAGGCCGCCAAACGTGCTTTTGTACAAGTCGTGGTTGATGATGTTGTATCTGGCCACCTGCATTCATAGCTTCTTGGCTTCTTTTTTGTCTGATGGGAGTGTACCCTCCTACAAATATGCCACAATACGGTTGCGCTAGTCCCAAGTTAAATTTACAGAGTGTACCTCAATTTGGTCTATTGACGAATGGAGGAGGGTAACCACGTTTTCCTTTTCGCTTATATTCTTGGTGGCTACTGATAATTTGGTGAGGCTATCTGCGTCAATGTTTTGTGCTCGAGGTATCTGGTCAAGTTGACATTCGTCGAACTCCGGCATTAGTTTATGAATTTTTGCCTGGTACTTTTGTAGCCTCTGTTATTTCATTTGGAAAGTCCCTGTGACTTGGTTGACAACGAGTTGTGAGTCACATCGGAGGATGACTCCTCGTGCTCCATACTTGAGAGCTAGTCTTAGTCCTGCAATTACAGCTTAGTACTCGGCCTCATTGTTAGTCATATTGGGGCACCGTATGGACTGGCGGATGACTTCGCATGTTGGGACCTCGAGTACGAGTCACAGTCTAGATCCTGACGCGTAGGAAGTGCCGTCGGTGTATAGGACTCATAGGTCGGGTAACTTGGGGGAGGTACGATAAGCTTCCTGCTCGACCTCATGCATTATTATGGCACTGAAATCGACGACAAAGTCGGCGAGTACCTGCGAATTTATCGCTATTCGTGGCTGATGTGTTATATTGTGCTCTCTTTATTCGATGACCAACTTGGCCAATCTCCTCGACAACTCGGTATTATGTAGGATGCTTCTCAAGGGGAAGGTCGTGAGCACCGAGATGGGGTGGCATTGAAAATAGGGTCTAAGCTTTCGTGAAGCTACGACCAATGCCAGGGCCAGCTTTTCGAGGTGGGGGTACCTCATTTCGACGTCGACCAGTGTTTTTCTAATGTAAAGGATTGGAGATTGCGTACCTTTGTTCTCATGGACTAACACTGCACTTACTGTGACGTCTGATACGGCCAAGTAGATTAAGAGATGCTCGTCGGGTTCTGCCTTGGTGAGTAGCGAGAGCGAGGATAAGTATGCCTTTAGTTCTCTTAGGGCCTCGATGCACTCGGAATTCCACTGGAGTCTGTTGTCCTTTTTGAGAACGTTGAAGAATTTGTGGCATTTGTCAAAAGATCGTGAGATGAACCTCGACAGGGCGGCTATACAGCCAGTTAGTTTCTGCACCTGTTTCTTACTGTTCAATATTTCAGGTATTCCCTCAATGGATTTGATTTGGTCGGGGTTGACCTCAATGCCTCTTTACGACACCAGAAAACCGAGGAACTTCCTAGAGGTCACGCCAAAGTCACACTTTTCGGGGTTCAGATTCATGTCGTATCGCCTTAGTATATCGAAGGCTTCCTTCAAGTGGTCGATGTGGTCCTCCTTTCTTTTTGATTTGACCAACATATCATCTATATAGACTTCCATTGTTTTGCCGAGTTGGTATTTGAACATCTTGGTAACCATCATTTGATAAGTCGTCACTGCATTCTTCAACCCGAACGGCATGACTCAGTAGCAGTATGTCCCTTGGTGGGTGATGAAAGTGGTATTTTCCTGGTCATCCTCCTCCATGAGGATTTGGTTATAGCCTGAGTAGGCGTCCAAGAAACTTAACAACGCGTGCCTCATTGTTGCATCGATGAGTTGATCTATGTGGGGCGACAGAAATGAGTCTTTTGGGCAGGCTTTGTTTAGGTCCGTGAAATCCATGCACATGCACCACTTCCCATTTTTCTTCTTCAGCGTAACCACGTTGGCGATCCATTGGGGGTATTTTGACTCTCGGATGGAGCCGTTGGCGAGTAGTTTTTCCACCTCTTCGTGGACGACCTCATTGATTGTGGCATTGAATTTTCTTCTGATTTGTCGTACCGGTGGGTAGAGTGGATCGACGTTCAGCTTGTGTGTGGCAATGTCTTTCGGGATACCTGGCATATATGCATAGGAGAAAGCAAATAGATTAGTGTTGTCAATTAAAAATTTGTGAAATGTACCTGGTTGTGAGAGTTTGTGGCCGATATAAGCTTTTTTGTTGTGGTTGTTGCTATCCAGGGTCCTTGATGACATCTTTTTGTTCGTCGAGTTCAGGCCCCGACTTCGGTAATTTCTATGCTCCCGAGACCACTTCCTCTAATTGTTGAGTGTATGTGCAATCTTGGGCGATGCAGTAGCATTCTTGGGTTGTGCGCTGCTCACCGCGGATGCTGAATATTGCCCACGGAGTAGGAAACTTGATGACTTGATATAAGCTGGACGGGATGGCCCTCATGGCGTGTATCTAGGGTCGCTCTATGATGGCGTTGTAGGCTGTGTCCTGGCCCTCCTAAGGTTCGTTCAACTACATTGTTAAAATTTGTTAGTGTTATGCAAGACGGTACTGTTTTGTCCTCGAGTCTAATTTGTGCGAGAACTCGGGGTGGATAATACACGCGGCGCTCCCTTCCTCTTCCATTATCCTTTTTACATCAGTATCTGAAATACGTAAAGTAATGACAAGAGCATCGAAGTGAGGAAAGGTCAAACCGTGGGTATCTGACTTATCGAAGATAATACTGTCTTCGAGGTCATCATACCGTTCATGGGTGATCGACCGCTTTAGTTAGTGTGTGGTGGTGAACTTCACGTGGTTGATTGCTTCTTCGTCACCTCCGCCAATGATTATTTGGATGGTGCGGGCGGGGGAGGGTGTCTTTGGAGGGCCTTGGTGTTGTTTTCGTCCGCGGCCGAAATTGGCTCTTCCTCGGTCGCTCATCAGCTCCCTTAGATGTCCTTGGTTAAGTATGTTCACCACCTCCTGTCGTAGGGCTATGGAGTCCTCGGTCTTATGGCCCCGCTCTTGATGGAACTCATATAGGGCGTTCGACTTTCTCGAATTTGGGTCGAAATCATCTTTTATGGCCACTTCACCTTAGGGTAGAGCTTTTCTAAGGCGTACACTATTTCTGAAGGGGAAACACAAAAATTGTGAGCAGATAAAAGTGGAGGCATACCTCTTTCGTTTCGGTGAGTCCCAATATGTAGCCTGGACGACCCTTCTGTTTGGCGAGGAGGTAGTGGGATGGGTGTTCTGACATATGGTTGGTGCCTTTCTCGATTGAGGCGTGGACCTGAATGATCTCTTCAACTATCATTACGGCGGTTTTTCCTCGACTCCGTTTAGACTGATGTTAGCCGTTGAGTTGGACCGTTGAGGTTGTCCTCATTTTCTCTCACCTCGGCACAATAAGCGTTGTGAATTTATTCCCAGGTGTTGGGAGGGTATTTCATGAGTCTGTTTAACAGCATTGTAGTCGCCCTCAACCCATTCCTGTTCAACCCATTTTGGAAAACTGCCACTGCCATCCTTCTGATACGTTTGGCAAGCTGTCCCTGAGTCCCTTGCCAGGCGATTGTCTGACGGCGAATATGTCATTCACCCAGGCCTCTGCTTTCTTAGCCCCGGCGTGGGCGGTCACAAACCATTCGGCCATTTCCTCAAACGTCGTAATCAAACGTGCTGGTAATTGTGAGTACCATGTTAAGGCTCCCATTGTTAGGGTTTCGCCGAACTTCTTCAGCAACACTGATGGTACCTACTCTTTTGAGAGGTCGTTGCCTTTTACTGCTGTGTCGTAATGAATGATATGGTCTTCGGGGTCTGTTGTGCCGTCATATGTGTTCAAATATGGTGGCATTTTGAAGGTCTTGGGTATGGCATGCGGGGCTGCCTCCTCGTTGTATGTCTGTTCAACGAACCGACCGACATTTTTGGTAGAAGTTTCGGGGCGCCCGGTATCTTATCAACCCTTTCTTGGTGCTCCCTCATTTGGTCGCGGAGCGCTTTATTCTCGTTCTTCATTTCTTCCATTTTCTTCAGAATGGCTGCAAGCGCGTCATTACCTGCATCAACAACAGTCTGAGTATTACCTTTTGGGAGAGGAGCAGGCGGCTCGTTGACGGTTGATGTGGTGTTCGCTCGTGCGGTGCTCCTACCCGCCCCTTGAGAGGGTTTGTCGAGTATATTGTTTAGAGTACTCGTCAACCATGCCTCTAATAGTTTTTTCACTGCTAGTGGCGCTTCTTCAGTTGTGGACATGGAGGCTCCCCTTTCGCGTGAAGCGGTTACACTCCCATGAGGGGGTGGTGAATCACTTCGTCTAGGTGTGGCACTCGGCGTCACATTCTCCTTGTCTTCTCTGTCAACCTCATTGATAGTGTTTAGGAGGTTGGCAGTGACATCCACTGCTGCTTTCAGTTTTTCATCTCCTTTTCCTGCCATTGTTAGCTCGTGCAAACAGGAAAAAGATGGATGTTGTTGTTGTGTTGTTTTTTTTAGATCTAGAAGAAACTAAAAATTTAACTAGGAAGTCCCCACAGACGGCGCCAAATTGTTTTACCAAAAATATTTTAAACCATTTTTTGTAAACAGATTAATGAGAAAATAGAGGGTGAATCCTAGTTAAATATAATAACTACTAGATCTGAAGTTTAAAGAAATAAATGATGTAGGTCCATGTCCGATAATATTGAATGCCAACTACGAATGCTTAATGATTGTCAATGAATGTAGTAATGAAAGCATGCAATAAATGTAGATAATGGAAATAAATGTAATAAGAAGGAATTTATCACCCCAAATATTTAGATGACTTATGATTCTCCTTCCTGACAACAACGTGGGATAATATAAAATGAAGGAGGACAGGAAATCATTCGATCTTGTGAATAAAAGATGTATATTGAGCAATGGAATCAGTGGACAAGAAAAGCTTTTGTATATTCTTTGTAGTCAACCCTTTACAATGTGTTCTTATCAGAAAAGTGAAGATCCCTTTTTGTTATTTATCTCTTCCTATTTACCGGAGATATTCCTAAGAAATCCTAAAAAATACAACCGAGGGAATATCCAAATATTCCTTCTCTCTATTCTAAAACTTATTCTAACCGTTGCTTCCATACGTTCTTTACTCGACCTCGGCGCTAATACTTTTTTAGTTGACTCCTCGCCATTGAGTCGTGATCCGCTTTGACCTCTACCACGTCCCGTCCATTTGCAGTCATTAAATTTAGTCCAAATTTCTATTATTTTCACATTTCATGACTGAATTATAATTCAATATCTATTGTTTATTGGCAATAGCCAAACACATCCGTAGTTTATACTCTCACCGGTGGAGAATGCATGGTGTGTTTGACTGCACATGCAAAGTTCTGTTCTGAGATGGTGCCGCGGTGGGGTGTCACGAGATATATCGTTTTTGGACTTCTTACAGTAAGGCCAATGCACTAGCCAACTAGTGTAGTGGCAAACACGTTGTGCTTGATTCTGCAAGAATATTAGGGTTTCCATAAGGTTTTGCAATTCTTGTGACAACAATGTTCAGTTTTCGGTTTACACAATTAAATTCTTTTTGTAAGGTCATTTGTAAAGTTGCCATGTGCTTGCTCATTCTAGCTAGTCGTGACGACCTCTCATTATTCTTTTTTCCGGTCTCCTTCTTCCTTTGTCTTTTCCTTATGGCACGACTGAGCTCGTGTTCATCTCAGTCTTTGATTAGCTCTAAGCTAAGTTGTTTACCTTGTAAACAAAAAAGATATAAAAGTGTGTTGCATTTGATTTTGTCGATTGCTTAATTTTCTTTCTTCCCCTTAAAGGAAACAGGGTAATGTTAATTACCTGTTAACAAGATTCTCTGTGGATGTGTAAATTCTTTTAAACCATACGTAACATAATATCCAAAAGCATGCTTAAGTACACACGAAAAGTAACATCTTATTAGGTTCCACTTAAATGTACAACATAACAAGCATACAGGCGTTGCTTGCCCCTTCTTAGCTCATACACACAAACCAAACAAAGAAGAAGAAAAAGTAGCTAGGATAGACCATAGCCCGAAACATCATGTGGGGAAGAAGTGAAGTAGCACCAGATGAAACAACATTAACAGATGCAGAATCCGAAGAGGGATCCTTCTTTTTCGGCTTTGATGGTGCTGGAGCAGGTGCTGGTGCTTGTGGTACAAAGAATTGCAAAGGAAGAAGCACTTTGTCAACTTGATAAATAGCTAACTGATTATCAATGTAAATTGTACTGGACAAACTTGCATTCACAATTCCAGTTGTTATGTTAACTGCCGTCCCATTTGTGGTTATGTTGATTGGGAATTCGCGATTAGTGGTTCCACCAGCTTGTGTATGTAAAGGGTTGCTAGCAGTTTGGAACTGTGATAGGGAGAAATATGTAGGGAGAATATGGAATTTAACCAATTCAGCTTTCTGCTGATCACTGAAAGAGTTGAGAGTGCCAATTTTGAGGTTCAAAAAAGCGCCATCTGATGGAACAAACATGGTTATGCTGTTGGAGTTGTTTAGCAATGAGGTGATTTCGCCAGTTTCTTGAGTGATTTGTAATAACTTGATGAACGTCGAATATGGACCAGCTTTTCCGAGGATTTTTACCAAATTTGGCGGACCAGGTGGTCCTGGAGCGGGAGCAGAGACTACAGCTGGGAGCGATATTGGTGCAGGAGGAGATGATGGAGCTGGTGGCATTGGTGACATAGCAGGAGCTTGAGTGAAAATACAAGTGCATTGGAGCAAGAAGAAGAAGAAGAAAAGAAGAGGTGACACAAATATTGGTTTCATTTTTCTTGATTTAGCTTAATTTGAAGTTGTGAGATGGAGGGAGAAGGAGAATGTGCTCCACCTTATGATGAGGGGGGTGAATTTCTTGCTCTAAAATTAAGAAAACAAAAAGATGTGATAAGAGGTTCAGGGAACAAGTTTGTGGGGGTATTGGGATGAAAGCAATAGTTAGGTGAAAAGGTGCAATTTAAGGTGAGCTGAGAATTTATATGTTTCTGTACTGTTATTAAGCAGCTGCTAGCTTGCTTATGAAGTGGGGAAAAAAAAAACTGGAGAAGTGAAGTAAATTCCTCTGTAGATACCATTCAGTTTATCTTCTTGTGATTTTAGGAGGGTAAAATAGCTAAATAGGGCAGCCCGGTGCACTAAGCTTCCGATAAGCACAGAGTCGGGGGAAGGACCGGACCAAAAGGGTGTATTGTATGCGGTCTTACCATGCATTTCTACAAGAGGTTGTTTCCACTTTCCACAGCTCGAAGCTGTGACCTCCTGGTCACATCAATGGCGAAGCCAGAAATTCTTTTAAGGGTGTTCAAACTTGAAAGAGGTAAAAAAAATCTTCGAGATAGTGTTCAGTACATGTTATACACCTTTTAACACCTAATATTTTATCTATATACGCAGTGTAATTTTCTGACGAATGATGGTTGATTGACCACCCTTACCATAGGGTAGCTTCGCTCATGGGTCACATGGCAGCGACTTTACCAGTTACACCAAGGTTCCCCTTCCTGAGTAAAATAGCTAGTGAAAAATATGTTTTTTCTTTTTCCTATATGCGTCCGGTATTCGAAACTTACTGACTCAACTAATTCAAATTCGTGTTGCTTAGGAACCACTAAAGAGAGAAGATCTCCATGCCAAGAGTTTCTTCATTCCTAGGGCTCGAGACCGAAACCTCTCCTAAAAGGTTAAGGATCTACTCTATCCTACCACACTCCTCAATGTTATATTACAAGTTGCATGTAGTTACTGGAGAACCATAAATCATTAATCATGGAAATGGTTGGAGAGGAAGGCTAATTTAGTTACAACTGCATTGGTCATATCTAGAATATCTTGGTACAGCTGATTATAATGTAATGTAAGATAACAAATGATAATCCACCAAAACATTTGTTGTGTTATCTGCTATCTTTTTGCAATGTCAATGCGTGACAGGATAGTACAATCATTTTTAGTAGATGAGCTAAAACTTTCAGGATGATTTGATAATGACGCTGAGATTCCATCAATCTGAGTCTGTAAAAGCATCGATACCATATTTTTCAAACAGGTAGAGCCAGGATTTAAACTTTATGAATTCTGTACTTGTCACTGAAAGCTCGTCTTAGTTTTTGATTGCCATACATCATAATGTCCTTGTTTCTCCAGTTTAAGTCCGCGGTGCTGGCTTGTATCCCTAGTTCAAGAGACCTACAAAGCAAAGCTTATTATAGTCTACTGTGGACAACAGTGACAAGTGCGCTAATTAAATTAATTATTAAAGTTAAACAATATCACTAGTCACTTGAAACACAAGAATGATGAGGGATTAGGATAGAAACGATATAACTCCAGTGTCAATGATCCTTGGGTTCACATATTTCGGCGAAGAAATTCGATTGTTTCCCTTCACTTTTTCTTGCGGCAGTAGGAATTATGTGAAATCATGTAAACTAAACAAGTACCACAGAATGGATAGAAAAATGGACTATTTGATATGCATGTTTTGGCCACTGGACTTCTGAAGATCAGTTCAATAATGTAAAAACCTGTTATCTGGTACATGATGTACCATCCTAGATAGTGTTACAAATGAACCTGTTATACGTCCTGTACTGGGGTCTTTTGTTACGTTCAATCAACTGCTAATTAGAACTTAGTATTTCATAAACAGAAAGATACTGCGAAAACAAAACCTTTTAAGGGTTAAGACTGTAGGAGCATACTGTACTGCATTCGCCTTATAGTTGGTCACATCACACAGTATATATAAACAGCAGCCATGTGAATTTCTTGGTTAAGCAGCAACAACAACTATAACAACCAATGCCTCAGCTGAAGTATCTTAGTTAAGTATGAAGACAAATTCCATCTAAGGTAAAAAAAAGAATCCACTACCTGAACACTCGCCAAATCCATTACAAGGAAACTCCCCTCCTTCAAAGTGGGAATATAAACAGCTGCCTCCTCCACTAAATAGATTTTATCCTCCTACCATTTCCCAACCAGTGTCGTCAATGTCCATCACCCTCGTCATATATCCAACATTTCTTCTCATTACTAAAAATCTGCAAAGGGAGCCAAGATACTCAGACAAACAGCAGCAAGTCCAAAAGGCAACATTCTTTTCTCACTTCACTACAAAAGCATATAGAACGCAGAGCATATGGGGCAGAGAAGTACCACAGTTAGGGGAAAAAATGATTCTCAAGAAAAATAACATTTCATACTGCAAAATCTATCGGGAGCAAGGTGGGAAGTTCTTGGAGGGAGGAATGCCGAGGGTCTATCGGAAACAGCCTTTCTACCCCAGGGTAGGGGTAAGGTTTGCGTACACACTACCCTCCCCAGACCCCACTGGTGGGATTATACTGGGTTGTTGTATATGCAAAATCTTTGCATATTTGCAAACAAATTGAAGCAAACAGTGAAATGCCACAAGCATCATTAGTTCCTCATCAAACTACAGAACCTGAAAAGCCTTCTTATTTTTTTTTTTGGGGGGGGGGGGGGGGGGGGGGGG
>ML247033.1:140215-189229 GCA_005239495.1 Nicotiana undulata
TCTTATGGGGGGGGGGTGTGAGAGGAATTGCTAGTCAGAGACTTAATAGGCATAAAATAGTCTTTTCAACTGGCAACAAAGGTATCTCATAGCTAATATAATATACGATGACCCCAATGATGTTGCTAAAAATTTGGAGCTATTAGGCGTTCGGAAAATTCTTGGAAAAAGTGTTTCTTGATAAAGATTTTCAAAGAAAAATATTTGTACAAAAAGAAAGCGTGGATAGAGAGTTAAAGACAGCTTCAGAAAAGGTAATGATCTGGACAATTTGGAGCTATAAGTGTTTTGTGAGAGTTACTCCACTTCAAAAAAAAACCAAAAAATTATAAAATAATTTCAACAAAACAAGGACAAAAAGAACCTCATCCTTCAGTTCTTTCAACAGTTACAGACAGCTTCAAAACAGGTTATAATCCCTCCTGGAGCATCTGCTTCAGCAGGTATGAAATTAGAATATCGAAAACAAGCACGAGAAAGTTGCATATATCACTAGTTTACCGCTTGCCTGCAAAAAAAAGGAAGCCAGTGCAATAATCAGCAGAGAGTGTCGGCAATGTCGACAGTTGTGATTGGGTCAAATCCAAGTCGGGGAACAAAGATACAACAAATTGACTTATCACACTACGCCAACATTTTATCATGCATAAAGAACAAAGATTCAATGGTTGGACTGAGTGCTGCATAGGTTTGCGCCTCAGAAGCCACAATGAGAAAGTTGTCAGATGATATGAAGATTTCTAACTATTTGACATTTACTCTTTCACCCCTAGTATTAAAACACGTTGCGTAGCTGAAGAGTCTTTTCCATCATCTGGTACAAGAAACGCAACTTATTATGTTCTCTTTCCTTGTGAGAATAACTGGCAATTAATATCACATGATTGTTGTACAAGAATGATCCAACTTCTAACCACATCTTGCATTTGGTAAAAGCTTGCCTCAGTGTTATCAAAGGCGAAAATCGCAAAAAAGCTCTAAGGTCCGTTGGGGCTTTAATCGCAAAGCGCAAATAAAGCGTGGGCTTTAATGAAAAAAGGCGTAACGGGAAAAAAATTAATAGTATGTATATATAATCCAAGACTAATAATTATAAGCATGAATAACAAATATATGGACAAAGAAATTGAAAAACATTTTACGATAAAGTGAAATATCAATTGTTTAATGTCGTCTTTTCATGATTACACTCATTGACAAGGTGGGTTGCTCTGATGGTAAGCACCCTCCACTTCCAACCAAAAGGTTGTGAGTTCGAGTCACCCCAAGAGCAAGGTGGGAAGTTCTTGGAGGGAAAGATGTCGAGGGTCTATTGGATACAGCCTCTTTATCCTAGGGTAGGGGTAAGGTCTGCGTACATACTAACCTCCCCATACCCCACTTTGTGGGATTATACTGGTTGTTGTTGTTGTTGTTGTTGTACTCATTGGCAAGGAACAACATGCCTTAGAGCCTTGATGCGATACTAAAGCGCCCACAAAGAGAGACGAAGCGTTCAACATGTTTTTAGCCTCGCTTCAGGGTTTAAGCGCGCCTTTGACAACACTAGCTTGCCTCTGGTATTGATTAGGATAAGAACTGGGCACTCAGCCAAAAAAGATACATAACCTACAAATTTGCTATCATCCACCAGCATCTCCAGTGTGACACACTTCTTTTGTTCTGGTTCTTCCATTCTCAAGAAAATAGTGTATTGGACGACAAAGGACACACTCTTTCCTAAAGGAAAAACATGTAAACTAGAAAATTATTTTGACATCATGACCGCCTAACAAAATAAAACTTATTTTTAAGATTGTACTAGACTAAATCAGTCTAGGTCTTTCACGTAGATTCAAGAAATAGAAGGTTTAAAGGCCTATACATCCTCTCAGGTAAGATCATTGTGCTAAAACCATGAAAGGAATTCAAGCAGCTTAACTCTGAGCAGTGATTTTGCTCTTTCCTGAATCTCAAATAAACAACAACCTTGGGTTCATGGCTGACCATGTCCACGGACAACACTCAGATCTGCAGTAACACGCAAAAAGCCAGGCTGCCGAATCTCTGCAGAATGTGCTCATGTAAAATGTCTTGAGGATGTATTGAACAGTCTGCTATTGCCTCCAATTAGCTAAATTTGATTTACATGAAGCTTACAACTTACAAGTTCCTAAAGAACGACTTCTCACACTAGATAAATGTCAACTATGAAGGCTACCCACAAGAGCAGAGTATGCAGTAGCATCAGGCTTAAGGCCTGCCTCTATCATCTCATCATACAATCTGAAGGCTTCATCTGATCTGCCCTCTTTCGATAAGCCAGAAATGATTGCTGTGTAAGTCACCACATTCGGAGCTACACCCTCTGTAGACATCTCATTGAAAAGTTTCAGAGCATCGTCTACCTTCCCTGATATGCATTCCCCGTGTACAAGTGAGGTGTATGTATAGACATCTGGTATCAGGCCCTTAGATTCCATAAGAATTCTTAGCTTATATGCTACCTTCATCAAACCTTTTTTGCAGTAACCATCTATCAAGGCATTGTATGTTGCCGTATTAGGTTTAACTCCCTTACTTTCCATCTCACGGAGTGCCCTTTTTGCTTCAACAAAATTTCCTTCCTTGCAAAAAATGCTAATCAAAGTTGTATAAGCAACTTCATTTGGAGCTACGCCTCGATCCACCATCGAGAACAACCACGTCTTGGCTTCCTCATGCCGATCTAACCTACACAACCCAGTAGCAATTATATTGTAAACATATACATCAGCCTCATGTCCTTTGCCCTCCATAATCCTCTGCAGCCTCCATACTTCATCCATATTACCTTGCTTACAGTAACCATCCATCATTGTATTAAATATAACTCGATTTACGTCAATCCCCTTACTTTGCATCTCATTAAGTAAAACTTCAGCCGCTTGCATCTGTCCAGATTTACACAAGCCACTTGCCAAAGCTCCATATGTGTGAGCATTCGGAACGAGGCCCCTCTCCACCATTTCATCAAACACCGAAAACGCCTTTTTGACATCACCTAACTTACAATAACCACTAATCATAGAGGTGTATAAATGGACATCTGGCTCTATTCTCTTCTCTTTTATTTTCCTAAACAGTCTCTCAACATCTTCAAGATTTCCAAAATTAGAATACCCGTCAATCAGAAGTGTATAACTTGTCACATCAAGATTCACACCATCCTTTTTCATTAGCCTCAAAATTTCTTTCACAGCCACAAAATCAGACTTCTTCATATAAGCATCCAACAATGTGTTGTAAGTGTATTCATTTGGTTTCACCCCTTTGCTAACCATTTCATCCATGAGCTTTCTTGCCTTGTTAACCTCTCCCACTTTACACAACCCGTCGATAACCATTGTCATCGTATAAACGGTAATTTTCACATCATATTCGACCATCTTTTCGAAAAACTCAAACAACGAGTCATACTGTTTTCGCCTTTTCATAGCAAGTAAGTATACCATACAAGATTTGTCATCCAATTCAAACCCACCATTCCTCATATACTCAAAAACCTCCCGAGCTTCCTCAAACCTGATATTATCAAGATAAACCCTAAACAACATATCTAACATCTTCCCCATAAACTTGTGCTCTACATGATTCTCACCCACTAAAGAAGCTATTTCTGAAAAGGGTTTCCTCAGCCCATCAGCAGCAGCAACATCATACAAAATATTCTTTGCTTCAGCAAACTTCCTTGCTTCGAGCAAGCGCAAAGCCAAGGTTATATGTGTTTCAAGATTGGGTCTTTGGTGAGTCAAAGAGTCTTTTTGGAGGAATTTAAAGAAGCTTAAGCAAGATTGTGTAGGGACAGATGGGTTTGAAAGAACAAGATGGATTACTTGGGGATTAAGCTGGGAAATTAGAGGAGGAATTTCCCTAATAGACCTCGAATTTATGAGGGTATTGGAGATCAATTTGGCAATTTCTTCATTTGGTTTTTTGGGAAAAAGTTGTTTTACAGTTTGGTAGAACTTTTGAGTCGACATTTTGAGCACAAGTCAATATCTCGTAAGGTATAATTTTTACAATGAAGTTTCATTCGAAGATTTATGCCTATAAGGAGAATCGTCGACTCGAAATAGTCAAATAAATAAAGGATTACCTCTATTATCGTAGGGAAGACACGGATGACATGTTTGCCGGTGACGGAGTCCGGTTTCCGGCGGGGTTTATGCTTAGACGAGCAGAAGGTGTAGTTTGTTTCGTCATTTTATAGTTTTGAAAAAGTTGAAACTGGCTCAAATACTTTTTGAAACTTCCATTAAGTCCTCGTTCTTTTACGCTTTTGCTGCAAAAGAAGTCCCTTTATAAAGGCGAGTATAGGGTACTAAAGTAGGCAGTCTAGAGTGTTCATAACATTAGTATTGGCATGAAGTCTCATTTTTTGTTGGTAGTAGATTTTTATAACTAACTGTTGTTTTCTTTCATTGTTAGTAACCGTACTGTCTTATTATTTTTATTCTACTTTTATATGGCTTTTTGGTATGTCCCTTATGTCTATGTTTTCATTAATGTGGTGCTTATGCTTTTCTGAATCGAGAGTCTTTTGGAAACAGTGTTTCTATCTTCACAAGGGAGAAGTAAGGTCTACGTACATACTACCTTCCCCAGACCCCATAGTATGAGATAATACTGGACATGTTGATGTTGTTATTGTACTGTCACCTGAATTTTTACCTATTTTATAGTTTTGAAAGAGTTGAAATTGGCCAAAATCCTTTTGAAACTTCCATGAAGTCCTCGGTTTTTTTTACGCTTTTGTTGCAAAAGAAGTCCCTTAATGTTGCTCTGCTTAGCCACTAGCCAGCCAGTGATTTGTGTAATAATTATTCCTCGTCATTAACTCACTTTCAAATTTGCACGTCTGGTTCGTCCAATTTTTCAAAGCATTTTCTTATTCTTGATTTGTTCAAAGAAAAAAGAAAGATGAAGACCCTAAACAGTCATAAATGAATTCCATTATTTTTCAACTTGATAGATGATTACACTATCGCATTTTATCATTCTCCAGTAAACGCAAACGAGATGATGCATCTAAGATATGTTCCATGGACATAGTGATACAAATGGGCAATGGAACAGTAAAAGAAGAAAGAAAAGTTGCGGCAAAAATGAAAGAAAAACAGAAAAGGAAGAAGAAAAAAATGACTAGGGCAAAATAAGGAATATTCTCTCTGA
Source organism: Nicotiana undulata (assembly GCA_005239495.1). Taxonomy (NCBI): domain Eukaryota; kingdom Viridiplantae; phylum Streptophyta; class Magnoliopsida; order Solanales; family Solanaceae; genus Nicotiana; species Nicotiana undulata. Next base: position 145,409 of record ML247033.1, read on the forward strand.
TAACCTTGTACTGATAATGATAATTACAATATATAGGGTGAATGAGAGGGGATTCCTCCCTAATTGACCTAGGATCCTTAGTATAAAGGACAAGGAAAATTACAGGCCCAATGTGTAATTACATAAAGTTGTAATTTAAAACTACTGGACTAAACTGACATTTATAAAATACACCGTCAGCCCCCTTAATTAACTAACTTAACTACCATGTACTACTCTATAAGCATGATGTACCACTGGCGCAAGCTGCATCGTATCAGATCCCCGTTGTCAAAATCTTCCTTGTCCTCAAGGAAGAAAAGCATGAAACCTGGTCCTACGAGAATGATAATCCTCCCTAGTGGCTTGTTCAGGTGTTGTTTGCTCCCATTGAACTAGAACTTGAGTGATGGCTTTGTTTCATTTTTGCACCAATCGCATGTCCAGAATTTGTTGAGGTTGAGGGTAGTAAGGGCTAGAGATGTCAATGACTGGGGGGTGTGAAATCTTCTCAGGTAGCTTGTGGCAGAGTTTGAGTTGGGAGACATGAAATGTGTGGTGGATAAGGAGTTGAGAAGGCATGGATAGTTTATAGGCTACAGGTCCAATTTGCAAAATTTGGTATGGTCCATAATATTTGGCTGAGAGCTTAGAGAAATAGGAGCCTGACATACTGACTTGCCTGTATGGTTGGATTTTAAGGTACACCCAATCACCTTCCTTGAATTGTCGATCGGACCTATGTTTGTTGGCTTGTGCAGTCATCCTTTGAGGTGCTCTCTGCATGTGATACTTCAGCAGTTGAAACTTGATTTCCCTAGTGATCAAGCTTCTATCTACATTTTCCATTACAGAGTCCCTATCTATGTAAGGTAAATGGAGTGGTGGGGGTTGCCCATACAAAGCTTCATAGGATGTAGTTTGAATGGAAGAGTGAAATGCGGTATTGTACCACCACTCAGCAGCAGCCAAATAGGATAACCAATTTTTTTGGCAATCAGATCAGAAGCACCTAAGGTAGGTATCCAAACACATATTGACAACCTCTGTTTTCCCATCGGATTGAGGATGATAGGCTGTGGAAGTACTGAGTGTGACTGGATGCATAGAAAATAGCTCTTGCCACAATTTGCTAGTGAAAAATGGATCCTGATCACTGACTATGTCCTCTGGCATCCCATGTAACTTGAAAACATGATCCATGAATAGTTTTTCAATGTCACTAGCTGAGTATGGGTGTGAAACTCAAATGAAGTGGGCATACTTTGTTAATCTGTCAACAACTACCCAAATGACAGACTTACCATGAGATTTAGGTAATCCTTCAATAAAATCCATATTGATGTTGCCCCAAGCCATTGAGGGTAGTTTGAGGGGTTGAAGCAATCCTAGGTAGGGTGTAGTCTCATACTTACTTCTTTGGCAAGTGTCACATTGCTTCACATGTGTCAAGACATCTTCCTTTGAGCCTTTCCGGTAGAAAAGGGCAGAAATTCTCCTATAAGTGTGATTTATACCTGAGTGTCCACCATGAATGGAATTGTGCCACAGTTGGATAATGTCTTTCCTTAGCTGCTCATCAGGTCCTACTACTAGTTTCCCATTTCTTCTGAGTTGCTCATGTACAATAGAGTAGCCATTTATCTCAGCAGTTCCTAGCTTGAGTTGAGCAATCAGATCAGTGAGCTCAGTATCAAGAGTCCAATTGTGGATGATAAGGCTCAACATATCAGTCTTAACTGTTGATAGGGTCAATGCAGCCGATTCTATTAAAGGTAATCTTGACAAGGCATCTGCTGCCTTATTCTCTTTTCCTTTCTTGTACTCAATGATGAAATCATACTGCATAAGCTTAGTGATCCACTTAAGCTGAGAACCTGTGTGCAGTTTCTGCTCTAAGAGAAATTTGAGGGCCTTTTGATATGTTTTCACAGTGAAAGGTCTTCCTGTCAAGTACTGGGCCCATTTGTTCACCGCCATTACCAAAGCTAGAAGCTCATTGTCATAGACAGACAAGGATTGGTGCTAAGGAGACAACCCCTTGCTTAGATAAGCAATTGGCTGAACTTTTTGCATTAGAACAGTCCCAATCCCTAAATTACATGCATCAATCTCCACCAAAAAGGGAATGGAAAAATCAGGTAGAGTTAGCACAGGTGCAGTAGTTAAGGCCTCCTTCAACTTGTTGAAAGCTTCAGTTGCCTTGCAAGACCAATGAAAGTTATCCTTCTTGAGTACATCAATAAGTGTTTTACTCAAGACTCCATAACCCTTGATGAATCTCCTGTAGTACCCTGCTAATCTTAGGAAACCCCTTAACTGTTTAAGATTAGCAAGTTTAGGCCAAGCTTGGACAACTTCTATCTTCTTAGGATCAATGGCTACCTGCAGCAGAGATGTAATGGCCTAGGTAGTCAATCCTGTCAGCGGAAAATACACATTTGCTCGTCTTGGCAAAGAGTTGATGTTGCACCAGCAATTCAAAGGTGGTTATGCGGTGTTGCACATGATCTTCAAAGCTATTACTGAACACCAAAATATCATCAAAGAAGACCAGAATAAACTTCCTCATATAAGCCTTGAATATGTGATTCATCAATCCTTGAAAACTTAAAGGGGAATTAGTTACACCAAAGGGCATAACTAGGTATTCATAGTGGCCAGAGTGAATTCTGAAAGCTGTTTGATGGATGTCTAGTGGTGTCATTCTGATCTGATGGTATCCAGCCCTTAGGTCTATCTTAGAGTAGACTTTTGAACCTCCTAACTCATCCAACAGTTCTTCAATGATAGGAATGGGAAACTTGTCTTTAATGGTCATCTTGTTCAAAGCCCTATAGTCAACACATAGTCTCCAAGAGCCATCTTTCTTGTCACAAGAACTACAGGCGAGGCATAGGAGCTAGAGTTGTACAGGATGATGCCTTGGCTCAACATCTCCTGTGTCATCCTCTTAATTACATCTTTCTGGAGGGGTGAGTACCTATAAGGTCTAGAATTCACAGGGAGGCTACCCTCAACTAGAGGAATGTGATGATCAAACACCTCTCTTGAAGGAGGTAGTTGCTTAGATTCCTCAAACAATTCCATGTATCCTTCCGGTAACACTTGTATATCCATAGGTGCTTCCTCCTGGCTTGGGGGTAACTCCTTCTCACTTTCTTCCCCATGGCAAACCTTTATCATAAATATTTGAGCAGTGTTGGTTGATATGTTATTGAGAGTTTTAGCCAGCACTGTCTTAAAGGAGGGGGAATTCCTTGCAAAGGTAATTGATTTCCCTTGGTATGAAAATTGCATCCACAACTTTGCAAAATTGACATGAATATCCCCTAACTTACATAGCCATTGTATACCTAACCCCACATCACAACTGCCTATAGGGAGCACCAAAAAATCATCTGTGAACACCATACCTTGCATCATCCATGTAAAGCCCTTGCTGCCCTTAACTGATTGAATTACCCTTCCATCAGCAACTGAAGCGTCTTGTGGGTTCATTTGGTATACCTTGCATCCAAGCCTTTTTGTTGTTTGTTCATTGATAAAGTTGTGAGTTAAGCATTATCAATCAGAACACCAATTGGCTTCTGTTCAGTGAAGCCTTGGATCCTTAGGGTCTTATACCCCTGAGAGTAATTCATAGCTTCCAGAGATATATCATAATTTTCAACAGACTCCTCCTCCACCTCTTGTTCTTCAATGAGCCCCTCAGGTTCTGGCTCTTCTGGGATGATCACTGGTCCCTCCTCAAGTTCTAAGGAATACAGCTGCCTTTTTGCCTTGCATTTAAGTCCTGGTGTAAATTTTTCATCACAAAAAAAAACATATCACATTTGCTTTCTTTTCATCCATCTCAGCTGGAGTTAGACTTCTTCTCCTATTATTGTCAAAAACTGCAGCCACTGGTTTCTTGTAAGTAGTTTGATTTCCCTTAAACAGGTTATTGGTCCCTTAGCTAGTAAATGGTTTGGTTGCATTTGAAGCTGAAATGGTCCCTTTAATTTTCTTGCACTAGGCAACAAAATTGGCTTCTTGCAATCTAGCCAGGTAATATGCATGTGGAAGGCTTGTGGGATTGCCTACCTTAATTGCATTGCTAAGCTCAGGTTTCAGGTTGTTAAGGAAGATGCTAATAGCATGTTCTGTGGAAAGATTGATCCTAGTCATCACACTCACAAAAGCTTTCTGGTAGTCTTTTACATATCCTGTGTGTTTGATGTTCATCAATTCTGCCATGGGGTCTGAGTACTCAGCTCCAAAGCTGTCACAAAGAGCCTATAAATACTCATCCCAAGTGGGCAATGGAATTTGACCCCTACTCCTCATGTATCCCAAATGCAATTGTAAAGCATCTCCTTCAAAATGTAAAAGACACTAGTTTAATATTTTGTTGAATGGTCACATCCTCATCCGCAAAAAATTGCCCCACTTTATAGTACCATGTTCTTAGGTCATCTCCATTGAACTTAGGAAACTCGAACTTGGTGTATTTGGTATATGGTATGTTGGGTAGAGGCACAATGTGGTTATTTTGTGTTTGTGGCTGGTTAGTTGCATTGTTGTTATACTGGCTCTGGGGGGTGTTGGCATATATGGGGCTTGGTGATATAGATGGGGAGGTATGTGGGCAGTTTGGGCGTAATATGAAGGGTGAGGCTGTGTAGTTTGGTTGTAGGGGGTACGAGGGTGTCATTCCTATATAGGGTCCTTGGTTCCAGCTCACTATGGGCTGGTAAATTCTCATATTAGCATGTGGAGTTGGAAAATTCTGGGGCTGTAGTATAGTGGATCTGGGGTGAGGAAAAGGTAGATTTGGGAGCACATAAGGTTGAGGAGGCGGTATAGAAGGGGTGTTTGTCATGACTGAACGAAATGAGTGTATTTGTGGTTGAGGCTGAGCTACATTCAAGTGAATGGGGGTTGAATTAGTACCACTAGTTAGGGGATTACTAGCAAGTGGTTTGGGGTTTTGAGTGAGTGTAATGACAGGGGAAGTAAGGGTGCTCATAGGTGTAAGATTTGTGTTACTGGCACTAGGTGTTGCTAGATCCCCACGGTCAAAAGGTCTATCACTTGGATAATAGAGCTCACCTTCCTCCTGTGGTGTCTTCTTGTCTCGTTCAGGTCGTTTGCCACCATGAATCACCTCATTAAGGACTTCTCTCAGCTCATTCAAGGACTCCTCCTCCTGCCTGTTACTCTGCTCTTGAGAAGTTTCCAACTGCTCTTGTCGAGCTGAAAATTTGGACATCTCAGTAGAGATTTTGTGTAGTGTACTCATGACTTCACTTATCTCACCTGCCATAGCCACAGAGCCAAGAAAGTGCTCCGATACCACTGATACAAATGGGCAATGGAACAGTAAAAGAAGAAGGAAAAGTTGCGGCAAAAATGGAAGAAAAACAGAAAAGGAAAAAAAAAGATAACTAGGGGAAAATAAGGAATATTCTCTCTGATAACCTTGTACTGATAATGATATTACAATATATAGGGTGAGTGAGAGGGGATTCCTCAGCTGACACTCAATCCCTTTCCCTAATTGACTACTAGGACCCTTAGTATAAAGGACAAGAAAAAATTACAAGGCCAATGTGTAATTACATAAAGTTGTAATTTAAAACTTGACTGGACTTAGGGGTGTTCATAAAAATCCGAAAATCCGAACCATACCGATCAAAAAAATCGATACATTTTAGGTTTGGTTTGCTTTGGTTTTGAATTTTAAAAACCGATCAAATTTGATTTGGTTTTGGTTTCAATCAAAAAATAACCAAAAAAAAACCCGAATCAAACCGACTATAAAAGTAGCTATTTAAATTTATTATTACACCTATATATATGTATATTTTTTATATAAAGTTTCTAAAATTTTATGGTATATATTAGTCATTTATATTTTTAGTCTAGTTCTTTGCTATTTTATAACCTAATTCTTTGTCTTTACATTTTTGATTGGTAATTTTCTTTCGCTAAGTGTACAAAAATTTATTTCATGCTAAAAATAAATCGATTTTTAATTGAGTACTTAAATTATTCATCACTGTTTTATTCAATTATCATCAATATATTGTGGTAAATGATAAATTTCTCAAAGAGCAATTGATTTGATAGTGTTATGTTGAAAATGTAGTCGACGGAATATGCGTTTGGTAGTGTATGTTTCATATTTAAGAAAAAACCCCGATAAATAACCGAAAAACCGACAAAAATCGAATCGATAAAAAACCGACTTAATTGATTTGGATTGGTTCCAATATTTGAAAAACCGAATTACTTGATTTGGTTTATTTTTTACGAAAAATCGACCCAAACCGAACCATGAACACCTCTAACTGGACAAAACTGACATTTATAAAACATACCGTCAACCCCCCTAATTAACTAACTTAACTACCAAGTACTACTCTATAAGCACGATATACCACTGGCGCAAGCTGTATCGTATCACATAGTCGATGGCTAACATCACTCTCTAATGACAATCGTCATTTCTTGAGCTTGATCAGTTATTCAGTTATAATAATATGCACGAGAATAAAAAACTTTAATTGACTTTAAAGTTGTAGAGAGCAACCAGTTGAATGGTTGCAACAAATCATGCGACACTTGTTTAGTGATATATGGTATCAATAGACACAACATCACCCTTAATATTATAGTTAATTCTTGATTAAACCATCTTCCAAGAAAAAGGTGGTTATACGCCCTTCAGAATCAAGTCGAACATCCCAATAAAAGAGACTCTGATTGGCACTGCAATGGTTTAAACGGAGAATATACTACAGTCAGACTTCCCTATAACAACATCCTTATATAATAACACTTCACTATAAAAGCCAAGCTTTCTGGAACTAATTTTCATGTTATGTTATAATATATGCTCTCTATAACAGCGCTTCGCTATAAAATTAACAAACGAGGCTGTTAAAGAGAGGTTTGACCGTATAAAGTGATGCTGAAAACTCTTAAGGAGGTCTTCAACATGCTGAATGCTACATATAGGTAGTATATACATGTCCCACCAAGGTGGGAGAATGGCGAAGGCATATGATGGGGTACTGCAATGAAAGAAGGAGATGATAATTACTTACGAACCTTATCAAAAAAAATAATTACTTACGAGCACATGAAGAGCGGAACCCTTAAGGATCATGTGTATGGCTCAAACCTTTCAAATTTGAATAGGATCAGCAAGAGAACTTCATTATCTTCATACTGTTTTTTCATAAGGCAATTATTACGTTCAGTCAACTGCTACTTAGTACTTCATAAACAGAAAAGATACCGTCAAAACAAAACATTTTCAAGGGAAAAACTGTAGGAGCATACAGTACTGCACTCGCCTTATAGTTGGTCACACATCACACAGTAGATATAAACAACGGTTATGTGAGTTTCTTGGTTAAGCAGCAACAACAATGACTACCAAAATAACTCGGTTCCAAGCAAGCTGAAGTATCTTAGTTAAGCGTAAAGAACACAAATTCCAATCACTATTTTTTGTGTGAGTTAGTAAAAGTTCTATGATTTTTATACGAGAAAACAAAGTTATATGGCTTTAGTGAAAAAAATTCATAGTTATATGACCATTTGTGAAATTTACCCCCGAGCTTAGGGATATAATTTCTGGAAGCTAACATTTCTTTTCCTAAGTTTTTGTTGTATCCTATTATAGATGGTATAATAAAAAATCAGCACTACTAATAGCAGGTCTTCCCTGTCAGAGAAGTAACCTCAAGGATGAACCATATTGGAGCCAACCTAGGTGACAGAAACTATACATTTGCGATTTTGCATGCATCGACCAGCATCTCCAGAGTGGCACACATTTTTTCTTCTGCTTCTTCCATTTTCAAGAGAATAATGTACAGAGGAAACACTAATGCTTAAAGAACAAAGATGTAGCTAAACATATTGAACAAAACACCTCAAGAGTTTAAAATTCCACAATAGTCAGTAGGCAAGTGACATTCCCATCATGACCCCGTAATGAAACAATATTTGTCAACGATCATAGTTGCCTAAACCCACGGTTGATCAGTCATGTTGGTTCAAACTATAGAAACTTGTTAGACTTCATTATAGTACAAGGACTTACACATATCATAGGCCTATCTTCTTGTATTCTAAGATAATTGTGCTAAAATCGATGGAGGAGAAATCAAGCAGCTCAAATCTGAGCAGCATTTTTGCTCTTTCAGTCTGTATTCAATGTCAAAGAGATCAGTTGATTACCAAGGCATAAAATCAGTAGCTGAAGGATATACTCCTAGCACACGACATATGGAAGGAATATGATTATTGTATTACCTCTTGTTGCAACATTAATAGCTCAAGCTCACTTGCACTGAGTCATAAAAAACTTCTTGAAGCCATTTGGAATTATAGTCAATATTGGGGCTTTAAGTCACATCCATTGAACTTTCTCCAGACTTTAGGTGTGCGCCAATTTGGTTGTTGCAGATAATGTTAGATAATCAGTTTCAATTAATTGGACCTGCATACTTCACTTTTAATAATTAGCATTATTTCTAGCAAAATGATTGTATCAATCAAATCAACTATTTGACTGAACAAGTCATTCTAGATGGAGGATATGCATATCAGTGGTTTTAATCTAGATTGCTTACTCATCCCAATGATTACATATGAAACATCACTTAAAGCTAATCCAGCTAACCAAATAAATAAAAGCAGAAAGGAGGATCAGAAAACAGAGTAATCACAAAGGCATACTTCACTTTATGGCAGACCATGTCTACAAACAATCCTAAGATCTGCAGTAACAATCTAGGCTCATCGAATCTCTACAAACTGTCATGCACTATATAATTCCTTTTGATCATATAAAACATCAGGAGGAAGTATTACCCAATCTGCTAAACCTCTGACTAGCTAAAGCTGACTCAAATTAAATTAACAGTTTACAAGATCCTAGAGAAGAAATTCTCACACTAAATAAATTTCAACTATGAAAGGCTACCCATAAGTACAGATTATTCAGTGGCATCGGGTGTTAGGCCTGCCTCTTTCATCTGATAGTATATTCTGCAGGCTTCACGCGATCTGCCCTCTTTTAATAAGCCAGAAATAAGTATTCTATAAGTCACAACATTTGGAACTAAACCCTTCGTGAGCATCATCTACCTTTCCTAACTGGCAATTCCCGTGTATAAGCGAGGTGTATGTATAGATATTAGGTATCAGATCATTAGCTTCCATGTCAATCCATAGCTTATAAGCTTCCTTCATTATACCTTTCTTGCAATAACCATCTATCAACGAAGTGTACGTCGTCGTGTTAGGCTTAACTCCCTCAGTTTCCATCTCGCTAAGTGTCCTTTTCGCGTCAACAAAATTTCCATGCTTGCAATAACCATCTATCAGGGCATTGTACGTTGCCGTATGAGGCTTAATTCCCTTAGTTTCCATCTAACTGTCCTTTTTGCTTCAACAAAATTTCCCTGCTTGCTATAAATTATTAATATGTTTATGATTAAAATACACAATAACACAATATACTTTATATATAATATAAAATAATAGATTGTCAAAATAACTTGGGGAAAGCAAATACTTTCCTATGCAGAATTCCCAAGTTTTAGTGATTTTAGGATGGTTCACGAGGGTTCTAAGGAGAAAAAATAAAAACCTTCTATAACTTAAAACTGAAAATGCATATTTCTACATCGAATCCAAACAGAAACCATTATCATCGTCAAACACTACAGATTTATCCTTGCAAATCTTCTTCGTATATTCATTTCTACTGTACCTTTTTTCCTCAAAAATCCTTTTATTTTCTTAATTTCCAGATACAACTTGTTGATAATTAGAATAAGGATGATGGCTGGCATGCGATGTTGGTGCACCAGAATTATGGGATATTAACAAAGAATTAGTTCTTTCGACAGATAATTCTAAAATTTCTTAAATCCGAACATAATCTATACCACCATTGTTCATGGTTTTTTGAGTAATGTGTTTTCTATGCATTTTGAACTACAAAGAACATATGGGATGAAGAAAAATGGGATAGACGCTTGTGATATACCGGAATATATTTTACTAGAGAAATTGATAGTGATAGATATGCTAGGTGAGAGGGAATCAAAAAAGATTTTTTAAGTGAGAAAGAATCTCAAGGGAGAGATTTTAGAAAATGAAAAGTTGTACTAATTAAAAAGGTAAGATTTTAAAATAAAATTATACTAAAAATAAATTTTGTAACAGCTGTTATAAAAAATATAAATAAGTCGTTAAAGGACTGTATTTTATGACTTTTTGAATACTAAAGTTGGCTAAAGTTGGTTTCATGGGTAACTAAAGTTTGAAAGGTAGCAATGACTTTGACACACCGCTACCCCCCTTCCCCCTCCCCCAAAAAGAAGTACTCCTTCCATTTTAATTTACGTGAATCTATTTTTTTTTAGCTAATACTAAAGAGAAAGACTCTTTCCCTATTTGAAAATAATTTATCTTTATGTAATAATTTATATCCACACAAAATATATATGTTTTATTTTACACCACAAATTTAAAAGTCTACTATCTATTTTTAAATTATGTGCTTAGTCAAATGGTTCTCATAAATTAAAATGGAGAGAATAGTAATAAATAACGTCATAATTTTACTATATCCTATTTATTATATACTGAAAAATATATTAAAATAAGTAAAACTTACTAAGAATGGTAAAATAACAACAACAACAACAACAACAACACCAACAACAACAACAATCCAGTATATAATCCCACACGTGGGGTCTGGGGAGAGTAGTATGTACGCAGACCTTACCCCTGCCCCGAAAAGTAGAGAGGTTGTTTCCGAAAGACCCTCGGCTCAAGGAGACGAAAAGGAGGAAACAATAACAACCACATATGCCACGAAGACAGTGCCAACAACCTAAGAATCATAAAAATAAATGGAAAAAACAATATCAATAATCAGAATACACAATCGGAGCAGAAAAATACACAATCACAACAAGTGCCACTAACAATCTAACGCAAGACACTACAAACTAGCCTAACACCCTCAACAAGGAAGAAAGACACTCAACTACCTACTAACACTACAACATTTTAGCCCTTTCACCACACCCAAAAAGTGTGGCCCAAACTATACAAAAGTGTGGCTTTTGATCAAAGGCCACACTTTTCGACCTAAAGCAATATTTTTCAGGGGTGGCCAAAAGAAGCATAACCTTTGTCCTAAGGCAACGCTTTTGGTAAAGCAAAGGCCACGCTTTTTATACCTCCTCTGTGACCACGTTTTTCAAGTCCTATAGCTACATTTTTGAAGTGTGCATTTTGTTACGTTATAGGCCACCCTTTTTAAGTGTTGCTCCTAAAGCAACAAATATAAAACGTGGCCATTGTTCCCATACATGTCACACTTTTATTAGTACCATGTGGCCACACTTTTAAAGCGTAACAAATTTTGTCTACATTGTAAAGCATATATTTTTAACCTTTATAAGAGCCACAATTGTGTGGTTAAAAAGTTAAATATTCCTTCCGATTATCATGTAATCACATTTGTTTCAAAGATATTAACTCATGTAGATCTCAAACACTACATAAACTAATAAACAACAAAAATTATTTTACAGGTACATATTTTCTATCGACTTCGAAAAAGAAATATTTCATGTATTACATCAGCTAATAAAGTCAATTGCTTCAAGGTGCATACTACCAGTGAACTTTTACAAAAGTATATGTATTTAAATAGTATCATAAACATCATAATTGTCCAAAACTCCCCATCACTAACTTCCAATAAATCAAGTTGACTTTAGAGCACCATTTCAATTGCATCACCAGAATTTCCTACACATACAAAATTAAATCAAAAGTTAGATAGAACTAGTATGCAAATGTAAACTCAAGTGAAAAAATTTCATCCCCCGTTTGCACCTGTCAACACATACTATCAACGAAGAAAAAGACAGAGTTAAAGCAGGAGACAAAAGATAAGGGACAAACAGAAACACATATTTCAACACATTTCTTATGCTAATAGCCAATTGAAATTCAGAGAAATATTTTGGTATATTTCAACGAGTAATGGATATAGAATACTTTGCAGCACCTCCAGACGAGTACCTTTATACAATCATATTTAAGTTGGCATCATTATTTAGGAAGATTACAGTTTCAATCGCAAGCTTATGACATAATATGTAATTAAAACTATCCGACTAAGCACACTTCTCATCAGGAAATATGTTTAAAAACTATCTCTCTTGCATAACTCATTGCTTTTTATGTTCTTTATACAAGAAAAATAATTCATTTGATCTCACAGTAATATATATTTCACGATTTCAGGTTCAATAATAATATATATTTCAGAATTTTACTGGCTTGAAACCTAAACTAACACCCTCTAGACAATTGCATGCTTGGATAGAAGCATATCAGATATTGCTTAACTAACCTTGTAGAGTATATTTCTCTACTCTACACTCTCAAATAACTTTTTTCCATATTCGTCTTTTCTTCATGTGGATACAAAACCAACAACCTAAAGTCAAAATATAGAATGCAGTCCAACAACATTACAGAATATTGATCAAAGAACCAAGATGATAATTGGGCAAAAAATATTAACAGAAATAGTTTGAAATTTAGGACAATCATAAGTTTGTAATTATTAAAATTACCTTTTTTTGCTAAAAGCTTGTACAAGAATACTTTAGTTTGTTCATAATTATTCGGCAAAAACAATATGCTGAAATGCTGTGCAAGATCGCTGCAAAAATGTTGTACAGAAAGAAAATTATGAGAAAGATTATATCTAAAAATAAAATATTGAGGTGGTGAAAAAGCAATAAAGTTTTTTTATGACCAACAATATTTGTATATAAGATTCCATGAAAGAATATGCAGATGTGTGTCACACTAAGATCATTTAACTATGACAAAAATGTTAAGTCCTGCTGAAAATAAAATTAAACAACAACCATATATACTGATCCAATTTAAAGAGTTTAGTATTTATTGCATAATCATTTAATTAGTCATAGATTATCATGAAAAAGGACTTCAAATGAAAGAAGCTGAGTGAACATCAAACGCAATTGTCATGACATCAAATTTTTAAAAAAGATGAGTTATATTATCGCATGTGAAACAAACAAGAGAGCATGTTATGGTGAAAATAATAATGACACACACTAGTTAAATTATAGGTGAGACTTTTTTTACACATTAGATAACTACTCAATGAACAATCAACTCTTGAAGTAGCTTACATAAAATGTAGACATGGAACTGGGGTTCTTAGCTGCCAAGTGTACATGGATCGGCCAAGGACATGATGCCAAACCTAAGATCAAGGGATTCTTAGCTTCTAAATTTGTAATTAATAGTTGTTTTAATCCCACATTCTAAATCAACTAAAGAAAAATTAATGACTGAGGTTCGAACATAAATTTATGTACCTTTGTGAGCTCTCCTAATCTCTGACTTCTTGAGTATTTCATAACCCAAATGTAAATGTTGTAAAGGGTGAATTGGTGGGTTTATCTTCTTTTTCATTAAGTTTTGCCAATCAGTATCCCATACTCTACTATCTTTTCGTGAACTAATATTTTCCCAATAATTAAAGAGAAAGAGACAGTAACTAAAAAATAAATGAAGTTTTTTGCCATACTTATAGGCAAATGTATGGGAAAGCATTACAATTAGGTCTCGTCCAACAACATTCAAACAAATAATTCTAATCATACTCACCAAGTTATTGTTCGAACGGTATCAAATAAGAATTATAATACACAAACACAACAATGGACTAAATAAGCACTAAAAGTGAGAACTCTAGCTTATCGAAATGTGACAGGAAAAGACACTCAACTACAATTTAAGCTTCACCAAATGTGTCGAACCAAAGATGCGCCACATTAACTCATCACCACAATAGTGTGAAAACAAATTAAAACTTCCAATTATACCAACAAGAGAAAAAGTAAAGTGGCAACAAGTTATAAATGTATCATGAACTTCTGCTCATGATCGACCTAGAATGAAAGAAAATGTTAGTAGGGGTAAAGAAAACACATGAATGTTAATGAAACAAAAGACATGCATTTTTGGCATCACATAAAAGCATATATCTAATTCGAATATGAAATTATTATAGGGTTCCCGCAAAATTCATAAAATAAAATGCAAATCTCTCAACTATAAAAGAGGAATTTCACAGAAATTCAAAGAAGCAATTAACAAGGAAAAGAATTTTAAGAATTTCAAAGAAGCCAAATTGAAAAGTCATTAAAAGCAAAAATTTCAGAGAAGCCTTACACGCAAGTCTTTGAAAAATGGAGGTGAACAGTGGTTGCAAACCCTAAATGATGAAATCCCCAATTGAAACTGATAGCCACAGAACCAGACGAAGAAAAAGTTATGATATTCGAGAAGAGAAATTAGAAGAATTCCATCGCCCCCATTACCGATTTTCGCCGTACGCACCCCGCGAACAGAGAGGTACAAGAGGAGCCAGATCTTAGGGAAAAAGGATGAGATCTTGTTGTGTGGGTAAATTTGAAAGACATATTCTAATTAGTGTATTTTAGAGCGTAATTTTTCGCCAAAACAAATAGAGGAAAATCTGAGCGGGAAATTATAGAGGACTTTAGAGCACGTTTAGGGAGGGTCGCAATTGCAAATATAAACAACCACTCACTTAAAACGTTACATTATATGTGACTAAGCGTTGCCATAATTTAATGGATCAGCAACACGTAAAAAGCGTAGCATTTAAAATTAAAAAGAACACTTTGTAAGCGTTGCTAAAATTCCGTGGCCAAAAGTGCTCGACAAATGCCACCCCGTAAAAAGCGTTCCCGTAGGTATATTTGGCAACACTTTTCAAGCGTCGTCTAAAATTGGTGTGGCCTTAGGCCATTTTTGCTGTAGTGTAACCTACGACCCTAATGCTCATCCTCCAAGCCTTCCTATCTAAGGTCGTGTCCTCTGTGAGCTGGAGTCGCGTCATATTCTGCCTGGTCACCTCTCCCTAATATTTCTTAGGCCGTCATCTACCTCTTCTCACACCTGACAAAGCCAACCGTTCGCACCTCCTAACCGGGGCGTCAAGGCTTCTCCTCCACACATACCCGAACCATTTAAGCCTCGCTTCCCACATTTTGTCATCTACGTGTGCCACCCCCACCTTAGCAAGAATAACCTCATTCCTAATCTTATCCAATCTAGTATGCCAGCACATCCACCTCAACATCCTCGTTCCTGCTACTTTCATCTTCTGGATATGCGAGTTCTTGAGTGGCCAACATTCTGCCCCATACAACATAGTCGGTCTAACCACCGCTCTATAAACTTGCCTTTAAGTTCTAGTGGCACCTTTTTGTCACACAAGACGCCAGATGCTAACCTCCATTTCATCCATCCCACCCCTATACGGTGGGTGACATCCTCATCAATGTCCCCATTCCCGTAGATAACAGACCCAAGAAACTTAAATTATGTGCTCAGTCAAATGGGTTCACATAAATTGAAACGAAGGGAGTAGTAATAAATAACGTCACAATTTTATAGGTAGTATAAAATAGTAAATTATTGTTATTTTTCAAACTAGACAAGTAAAAACAGACCTATTTTTAGTACAGTGGACAAGTAAACTTGTACGGAGGGAGTATATTTATTTTTTCATACACACATTTATCATTTAACTTAAGCAATGTAATACTCCCTCCGTCCAAGTTTACTTGTCCACTATTGACTTGAGACCTCTTAAGAAATAATATAACATAATAATTTATTATGTCACCCATAATTATTAATTATTAAAAAACTAACTTTGACTGCTATAAATCTAAAATATGCAAAACAACAAGGGTAAAATCGGTATAAGATGGTAATTTATTCGTTGGATTTTCAAACTGTACAAGTAAAATAGAACATTTTTATTTTATGATATACAAAGGGACAAGTCACCTGTTTAAAGGGGTAACTGGGTAAATGTGTTCATTTTTTAACCACTTCAATATCAATTTTGTGGAAAGAAATCATGTGTCTAGAATTGGTATAGAAATCTCAAGGTGGATAAAGGTAAAGAGCTTGAAAAGAAAAAAATTCAAATAAAGTATTCGAATATTTTAATTTATGTGATGTAGTTTAACTGGACATAAATTTAAGAAACGAAAATTTTGAAACTTAGGATCTTAAATATATTATGGGATTATGGCTACAAAATATTCTATTAAAGATAAAATAAAAAAATTTAAGATTATATTATTTTCAAATACATTAAGGTGATATTCTTTTTGAGAAGAATTAATAAGAAAAAAATGCCATTTAAAATAAAATGGGGATGTAACATGTTAAATATGTTCTTCAAGAAGGTAATTAAATTGAAGCCTATGTTTTGGTTGTTCATATCAAGAACTTGACACCATACGACCTCAATATTAACCAGCACGACAATAGAGGAATAAAAGATTAGGGACGAATACAGAAAAAATCTCTAATTAAATGTTCACCTAATTACACAATAAATACTGCTTATGGTCCCGATTTAGTTTCCAGAAGATTTCTTACAATCGTGAATAAGATTGGGGAAATTACCAGTTATGTCTATTTATAAGTAGCTCATTATAAAATTTGGCTAATTAATAAAATATTACTAATATTAGCCAATTAGCTATTTGTAGCAAAAAGATATCAAATTTTTGCTTTGTTTTTGAGTGGGTATTCTTAGAATAGATTGGGCACAACTTAAGGAGCTTGAATCTCAGTTTTGGGATGATTTGGTGAAGTTTTTGAGGTGGTTTGAATTGAAAATTCGAAGTAAAACTGAACATGAAAAAAATGATATGTGTATCATACTGTGTATCATATTTGTTTCAATTGTGTATCATGTATATCCATGTATATCTGTGTGTGAGATACATGCGCGATACATGTGTCGCATAAGACTTTTTTAAACTCGATTTTGTGAGCACGTAATTTTTCACCCATCATATACCCCCTACAAAACTCAATAAAATAAATTAATTTGATAAATTTTGTTGAATTTTAGTGTTAATTGTGAATTGTTTTGCATTGCACATTTATAATTCGTCTTTTAAAATTATTAAAATTGCATAATTAGGCGCATCACTATTATCAAGGAATTATAAATTTATTATTTGTAATTAATTGAATTAAATAACAAACGGATAATGATTATTTGATGTAATGTGTTTTTTGATAACTAATTGCTCAAATTAATTATTTTTATGAATTTAATTAGGAGTATTAAAATTAATTAATTTATAAATAGACAAATTAAGTTAGAATTAATTACTACACTTTTCTCTTAAAGTGTGAATTTAATTAAGAGTTAATTAATTAGCTTAATATAAGAAAATTAAGCCTAAAATCGGACCTGGGCCAAGAAGTACACAAGCCCAAACTTATATCTACACTACTCAAATGACCCAGGCCCAATTGAGCTCTTACCCAGCCGACCCCCTACACCCTTGAAACGACCCCGTTTAACCTGGAGACCATCCCAGTCGTTGATTAGATTTGATCAAACGGCTGGGAACTGGCCATACCTTTAGTACTTAAGTGTCCAAACACTACCCCCTACCCCCATTTGCCCAGAAGTCTAACACCCCCATCCTCTTTGTCTCTCTCTTCTGTCTAACCTCCGCCCAACTTCGCGGATCAGAAATCGCCATCAGCGGCGGAGCTCCACCAATCGACCCCAAAATTTTACCCTGTAACCTACTTCACCTCTCCCATCACCCCCTAGGCTTAGTTTTTTCAAAGAACCACCCGATTTTGATTAATTTCAAATTTGAAAAATTCGAAAACCTAACTTCTTCTACAAGTCGAATCCAAGACCTCCAATGGCTCACACCGGCATGAGTCGATAGCTCTTGATGAGAGCTATCGATTCATGCAGGTTTGGACCATTTCCAAGCTCGCCGGAGTCCGGCCAAATTCCGGCAAGTCGCCGGAATCCGTCCCAAGTCATCGCCACTGGTATTCCCCCTTTCCCTTCTTATTTGTCTTTGTTTTTTTCCGATTGATATCATCATTGTTTAGGCTAGGTTTTTCTTTTATTTTTATTCTGTCATTGCCTTCTTCTACTTGATTCTGTTCTTCCTCTTTTAATTGTTAATTGCAAGCATGTTTGCTCTATTATCTCATGGTTGAAAAACTCTAATGTGTTATGTCTTTATTATTAATCCATGACTCACCACTGAACTCTAGAATCATAAGTTCTTTGAATGTTCAGAAAATAGAGCCATGTATTCATTAGTTATTCTGGTAATCCTGATGAACGGTTTTGATAACTTATATGCATTGTTTAACTCTTGATAATAACAAAAGAAGAAAAAAAAACTTCCTAATGACCTTAATAGTTGGCTTAATCTTCTGATTGTTCCTATTGTAGATCTCATGTGTGTTATGTCTTGGTGTTATTGGTATGATTCACTCAATATCTGACCTAGTTGGGTATGAATATATGATGTTAAATATAGGATTGTCACTTGATTTAAGCATGGTAGTTTACAATGTTTGAACTGTCTCTTTCTTTAAATGTGTTCTTCTATGATTCTGCAATTCTAAAAAATCAGTGTAAAATCTCATGTCAGCTCCCATAGTTGTTTTATCACATATATGAACTTCACTACATGAGATAATGCCTTAAAGTAATTAGATTAAGCCCCTAGGAACCTATGCATTTCAATTCTGCCTTCTTCTATCTACTTAGTTTCATGTCCATAGACATAGTGAAAATTGCGCTTGTTATAATTGAAGGCCATCT
Organism: Nicotiana undulata; assembly: GCA_005239495.1. NCBI lineage: Eukaryota > Viridiplantae > Streptophyta > Magnoliopsida > Solanales > Solanaceae > Nicotiana > Nicotiana undulata. The sequence continues at coordinate 164,184 of ML247033.1, forward strand.
GATAGAACCATGTGTTGCAGAACTTCATAAAAACAACTAATTTACTTAGCTCATAACTGAAATATGCTTGCCTAGTATAATTTTTCACTATTTAGGATCAACTATGGGTGCCATGTTAGCCTAATTCAATGTTTAGTACTCGGTTATGTTAAATATTGTAGTATTGGTTAAGATCAATTTTTTTTCAACTAACCAAGGTTAAGTTAAAATATTTCACTTAGTGTCACCCTTAAGTAATTTCCAACTTCTAAGCAACTAACTTAAACTAATTAGTATTATTAGTTAAAATCAGCATAATCAACCTAATATAACTCTTGATTACTAAAAGGGTAATTCTAGGAGGTCCTAGGGGTAGTATAGGATTTTCAAGTAAGGGAATCTTGGGGGTAACAACCCAAGAACCTTATAGACTTTTGAAATCAGATTTTTAAGGGTAGTAAGGTCTTTTCATAGGCTGGAAGTTTCTGGAATAGGGGCAGCTGTCCCAAAGGATAAGGGTGACAGCTGCCCTATGTACTATTTCAGCTTATTGGATAGAGAATATGCCAAGCATATCCCATCCCAGATCCCCCTATAAATACACACACCTTTTACCACTAGTGGGATCCTTTTTTTTACTCTCTTAGCTACTGAAACATATCTGAAAAATACAGAAAAATCAGAATATTTGCATTCATAAACAAAAATCAGAAATATATATTAGTGAAAAGATTTGGTTTCATTGAAGAATCATCAAGGTTCTTGTGGTTGTTTACAGCTTTGGTCCTTGGTTGGTAGTTTGATTTCTAAGTTTCTTGTCTAAATATTCGAGTTCTGGGTTGTTCATCCTATTGGTTGTTGCTGGGTTTTGGTTGTTCTTCTCTTGTTGCTGCTGAATCTTTCTCATCTTTGCTGCTTTGCTGACTACCTGGCCTTTATTTGGTCAGGATTTTTGTTAACTTTATCTTTTAAAAAGGTATGTGACAATGAACTTTAAATAAAGTTATTAAATTCAGAATTTGTGCCGAAATGTTTGATTCATGTTGTGTTTTGAGATCATGTAAAATTGAATATTCTCCTCCTTTATTCTTAGTATAAAAATCTGAAATAAGACTGTTAGTGTGCTGATAAAGGAATCTAAAGGAATATTGTCTATGAACTATCTGAACTATTCTGGTTTAGCTTTTGATTAATTCTGTTGGTTTCAGAACTTATTAAGTTTTTTATGGTGTTGTTGTTGTGTCTGCCTCAGTTTTACTGAGATAATTAGCACTAGGGTAGATGAATTTGACTTCTTAATAGTCAAATTCACCCCATAGTAGTGCATAAACAGTAGTTTAGCTTGCTGAAAATTATCCTTCAAAGGATATAAGTGTGTAATTAGGAAGGGCCTTAAGGAAAAGAATTCGAGCCTGCACAATGGTCGGATTTACTCCTCAAAGTGACAATAGCGGCCAAAGTATTTGACCAAATACTAGCCGGAATAAGCATGACTATAAAAGTTTAAACAAAGTAGCATCATTGGATTTGAATCTGACCCCTTCTATGGTCAGATTCATTCCAACCAATGCACAAGAGAATTTTGTTATAGTTTGACATCATTAGAGTCAAATTTGACCCCGATAATGGTCAGATTTACTCTAAAAGATGTATAACATATCTATTATTGAGATAGTTAGGGATTGCAAACGAAAAGCTGCAAATGTACAGTACGAAGAATCCAGAGGTGGAGCAGCTAATTAGGATTTCCATTTTTTTTTAGTTTTTCCTTGATATTCATAAAAAATCTATTTTATAGAATTTGTATTTTCGCTTCAGAAAACTGTAATTCGTTCATATATGCATTTTGGAATCTTGGAATCTTGTAACTTAAGGGACTGGACTGTATATTCATTTTTCAGCCCTTTTAGTTTATAGTGTTCAAACTAAATTTTGAGGCGATTTTCTTGGAACTTTGAGTATGTTTTGCTCTAAAAAGTAGTTCATGGATAAAATAGGTGTTTAATAAAAAAGAGGAGATGGTATTCAAATCAGTCCACGTGAAACCTTTCATAAACATTTTATTGGATTTTCAGAAGCAGTTATTTCAAAATTCAGTTGTTTCAATATAAGTGGATTTAGTAGATTATTTTTAGTTCATCTCGTATCCTGTTAAATTTTCAGAATCGATGCATGAACACTTTTGAACCTTGAAGCATGTGATTAGGCTATCTAAAATTGAAAAGAATTGTTAGTTTAAAACTGGTAAAACTGCCTGTGCTATGTTCTTCGTTAGAAATTACAAAGTTCCAGAAAAATAAAGTAACTTTAGCTTACCAATTTGAAGCGAGATCAGTAGATAATGTCTTTATATGTCTATAATCCTTATAGGTGTATGTATATCTACACGAATGAGGTGCATCTTGATTAACACATTTTCTATCATTTACCAAACTAGAAAGTGAAGACCTTTAAGATTTGATTAAGAATTGAATTTCCTAACTAGTAGTCTTCTTACAAAAATAGCCAAACTATGATGGCCTAAAGTGATTAATTGGGGCTAAAATATGGCCATAGCCCGAAATATGTTGTCTTTTAGGCTAATGAATTTCACTTCTTAGACAATCCTCTAGGTAGAAAGATACCTTTAGTCTGAAATTTGGTAAAGAATCAAGTATTATCTCAAATTACCATAACCTACACTCGGGAATGGAAACTCGTGCCCCCGAACCTCAACTCCAAACAATAAATAAAAACGCACATAGCAATCACGGGTGCATTTGTGATGACCCAAAAGGTCATCCTGTGTAAATTTAATTAAAACTATGTTCCGAGGCCCCGAAAGCTTCCGTTAATCTCACCTTGATGTGCGTGCGTAGCCCGAACGCGTGGCCGGGAAGCCTTTATGTGGAAATTTGATGAAAAGTTGAATTTATGATAATTAATTAAATAAAGTTGACTTTGGTCAACATTTTTGGTAAACGGACCCGGACCCGTGATTTGACGGTCCCGGAAATATGGGACTTGAGCGTGTGCCCGGAATCGAATTCCGAGGTCCCAAGTCCGAGAAATAAATTTTTAAAGAAAATTATTTTCTGAAAATAATAAAGACTTTTGAAAATGAATTTTGATGTAAAATCTGTGTTATCGGGCCCGTATTGTGGTCCTAGAGCCCGGAACAGGTTCAATATGTGTTATATGAGTTATCTGTAAAATTTGGTAAGAAACGGACTTGGTTTAACGCATTTCGGGGTGTAAAATTTGGAAAACATTCTGGTGTTTTGAGATCAGATCTGGTGTCTGAGGAAATTACTCTTCGCGAACGCGTGGGAGCCCTCGCGAACGCGAAGAACAATTGGGTGAGCCTGGGTTTTTACTCTACGCAAACGCGTATGGGGATACGCGAACGCGGAGCACTGGTTAGTGTCTCTACGCGAACGCGTCCCCAGGGGTGCGAACGCATAGAGTTAGTTGGGCTGGGGGTTGGGGTAGGTCTCAAAGATACGCGAACACGGCCTTAGCACGCGAACGAGAAGGCTTGTGATGCCAGACCTTCGTGAACGCGGCCAGGGGCCCGCGAACGCGAAGGGTAATTTCGCCCAGTGATTTCCAAAGTTCAAAAACAGAATAGTTACGGGATTAAACTCATTTTTCTCAAACTTCTTCTTCTTCACTCTTTTTGGGCGATTCTTGGGAGACCTTTCCACCATAACTTCATAGGCAAGTGTTCTTAACTTCATTTTCTTTCATTTTCATCATCAATTATTAGATTTAAGGCCTAAAAACATGGGATTTAAGGGTAGAAATTGGGGGTCATGGGTAGAGTTAGGGCTTTTAGAATTTTTAGGAATTCAACCTCGTTTTGGGGTCGGATTTCAAAATAAATTGTATATTCGGGCTCGTGGGAGAATGGGTGATCGGATTTTGGTCCGAACCTCGTGTTTGGACCAAGCGGGCCCGGGGTCAAATTTTGATATTTTTGGAAGAATGATGGGAAATGTATTATTAGGCTTTGGAATTGAATCATTGAGTTATTATTGAGTCTATTATGTCTAAATACTATCGTTGCGGAGTTGGATTCGAGAGGGAAAACGGTGATTGAGGCGTGAATTGCATTCTTGGAGCCGAGGTAAGTGTTTGGCCTAACTTTAGTGAGGGAATAGGCGTTGGGTCGTATGTGATACTTGTTTTATCATGTTCAATGTATAGGTGAGGTGACGAGTACCTATGGATTGTTTGTCAAGCATGCCCGTGAGTCTATTTTTGGTGAATTACTTGTTATTACTCCGATATTTATTGTGTTATGAAGTAGTTTCCTTTGGGGAGTTGTTTAATTGTTGAGAATACTTGCTTAAGTACTTGTGATATGATGTCTCAGTTGAGAACCCAATTCATTAAGTTATGTATTCGTATGAGGTTGGTTATAGCTGAGTCCCTTGCCGGGCAACATTACTACTTTGGTTGATATTCCCCTTGCTGGGTGGTTATGAATTGTATATCACACTGTTGACTTCCTTACAAACTGTTATTTGTTGTTGGTTTGGGTGAGGAAGGGAGTAAAATCACGAAGGTTGATGCCATGCCATGATTATTATTACTTTCATTTGTACATTGCATAGTGAGGAAGAGAGTAAAAGCACGAAGGGTGATGCCGTGCCATGATTTATATTGCTTTCTTTCATACATTGCATAGCGAGGAAGAGAGTAAAAGCACGAAGGGTGATGCCGTGCCATGATTTATATTGCTTTCTTTCATACATTGCATAGCGAGGAAGAGAGTAAAAGCACGAAGGGTGATGCCGTGCCATGATTTATATTGCTTTCTTTCATACATTGCATAGCGAGGAAGAGAGTAAAAGCACGAAGGGTGATGCCGTGCCATGATTTATATTGCTTTCTTTCATACATTGCATAGCGAGGAAGAGAGTAAAAGCACGAAGGGTGATGCCGTGCCATGATTTATATTGCTTTCTTTCATACATTGCATAGCGAGGAAGAGAGTAAAAGCACGAAGGGTGATGCCGTGCCATGATTTATATTGCTTTCTTTCATACATTGCATAGCGAGGAAGAGAGTAAAAGCACGAAGGGTGATGCCGTGCCATGATTTATATTGCTTTCTTTCATACATTGCATAGCGAGGAAGAGAGTAAAAGCACGAAGGGTGATGCTGTGCCATGATTTATATTGCTTTCATTTATACTGTGCATTGTGAGGACGAGTGTAAAAGCACGAAGAGTGATGCCGTGTACATACTTGTTTGTGTTATTATTTCCTGTTGACTTGTTTCTTTCGTATTGTTGTTTTTTCAGTTATTCATCTTTGATTCTCATTTGTTACCCCCATTACTTGTCCCCGTTTTACCATGTTTAACTTCTTATTTCTTGCTATTTTCTCTGGTACATATTATAGAGCTGTACAGGTAAATTTTGTCGTCGTGTCTAGCCTCGTCACTACTTCGCCGAGGTTAGGCTCGGCACTTACTCAGTACATGGGGTCGGTTGTACTGATGCTACACCTGCACTTCTTTACGTTGTGCAGATCACGCAGTTGGACCCAGTGGACATCGTTAGAGGGAGTATCCTTCAGTCCATACAGGCGACACCGAGGTAGTTCCGCAGGAGTTCGTGGAACTCGGCGTCATCTTCTATCTTATTGTGTATGTCTTATCTTAGTATCATAGACATTTGTACTTTTCATTTCAGACTTTTGTTGTAGTAATCTTAGGCAGTCCGTGAGATGTTGTGACACCAATTCTGGGGGATTATGTACGTAAATTTTGTGGCAACTATCTTATTAATATATAGACTCGCAGCTTCCGCACTATTATCAACTGTTTATGTTCATTGCTTCACTTTTTATGGCTTAAGTAAAGAAAGTTAGTAAATTAACTCAAATGTTGGCTTGTCTAGCGGGTACAACGTTAGACACCATCACGGCCTGAAGGTGAGATTTTCGGGTCGTGACAGCATTTCATGTGATGTGTTTGCCATGTGTTCAAAACAACAAGTGCACGCCATCGTGACCTGTCTTAAGATAAATCCATAAACGTCCGAACTGACTTTTATCACATAAAAACTAAAAACGCCTCTTCCGACAGAGAACATAGAGAATAATTGAACATCGCCTCAAATAGGCATTCTAAAACCGTCACGACCATAGTCTTGACTACGTAATCTACACTCGGGCGTGACAACTCATGTCCCCGACTTTAACTTAGAACTATATTAAAATTATGTGTTATAATTGCGGGTGCATTTCATGTGGCGCAATTGTAACATGTCCAAACGCAAACAAGTGCACACTATCGTGACTTATTTTTCAAGATAAACCCATAAACGTCAAAAGCGGTTAAAATTAAAAGGTTTAAAAATGCACAATAGGCTAAAGCACGTAAACAATCAGATAATTTAGGCCAAATGATGATAGTTAAGCGACCGTGCTAGAACCACGAAACTCGGGAATGCCTAACACCTTCTCCCGCGTTAACAGAATTCCTTACTCGGATTTCTAGTCACAAACAAATCAAAACAGAGTCAAAATTCCTCGGTTTGGGATTTTCAAAACAAAACGGTGTCCCGGAGCATCGTCAAAAATCCGGGTGGCGACTCTGAAACTAATAAAAATCACAAATCCGAATAATGTCACTTAAAGTGGAAAAACTCTCTTATTACCCTTCATTAATCCGGGGGGGAGTGGGGGGGGGGGGAAGTAAAAAGGGGGATGTGACAGATTTAATTACGAATTTTGATACAAAACCAGTCCAAATCACCTCCAATCTTCCTCAAATTTTGTATATTGACTTATCTATATATTTTCAATGAATTTCAACTATACCCATTGAAAAAGTTCCTTTTTTGTTTAGATTTTTGGAATATTGTATATATTTTTGCATTTGATCACCTTATTTGCTACCTCATCCATGAAATTTCCTTTCCGTCTTGTATCTAATGTTGTTAATCACGCTTAAAAATATGGAAGGTGATTTTTGCATGTGATTCTTTGAGAGAAAGAACCCTATTATTTAGTTTTTTAATTTTTGTGGGCTAGTTTTGATAAGTCTATGACTAATAGCTAAAGGTTGGTAAATTGAGATTTATTTGGGATATTTGTGTAAGTTTCCCATAAGATTATGCCTGTTGGAAACTTTAAGTTTTTTGTAATAAAAAAATAAAACAATAAATAAGCAAATAAGACAAAAAAATTAAGCGACGTCAAACAATGCCTTCAACCACTTGAGTACAGTTCTGAATGGTAGGTTTAAGATGAGAATTATTAATAGTTAAATTACTTTAGTACAAAGAATTTGTGCAAATTTATTAAACTTATGGAATGTGTTGAGAAGACGGTTGGCCAATTGTCCTTCCTTTGTGTATACTCTAAACCTTTTTGACTAGTTCAATATATTTTTTACTACTGTCAAATCTTTCTACGACAACGTTCTTATATAATAATACTTTACTATAAAAGTTAAATTTTTTCGCAATCAAATTTTATATTATATTATAATGTACTAATCTTAGAATACGCGTTTTGCACGTGTACCTTATATCAATGAATATATAATTTTAAAAGATTACGAAAAAATATTGAATAATATGAGCTATTGAATAAAATGAAAAAAACTATAAGTTCTTAAATATGATGAACGTTGATCCCTTTTAGCTAATTAGCTCGATAAATAAATATTAATATAAAATCTTTAAAAATACTCTAATATTAGAGTTAATACTTTATAAAAAATAACGTAAATTCAAGAAGTTATCATTTATTAAAATGGTTATAAGAAGAGGAAAAAAATAATGATAACATTTTAAATACCTTTTGTCTTATGTTGTTACATTTTATTGCTTTAAGTTTGCATTTTTAGCACTTTGACCTTTAATGCTATACCGTAACTAATTTTGCTCTATTTTCTTATTTATTTCATTACCAATACTCTCTTTGTAAAAACAAATTTATGTACCCCAAAAGTTTTATCAACTTGAAAAATAATTTTACTTACATGATGATTTTGAAAAAGAATTAAATTTAAGTCTTTTGCTAATTAGTTAATTCAAAAATTTAATTATTTTGTCTTAGCATGAAAAATTACTTTTTCGCATTGTGGCTTCGTACTTTTATAATAGTATAAATAATTTAGACAATTGTATACTCCTTTCCTACTCGAATAATATTTTTCTCTTCTTTTTTGTGTGATATTTAAAACCACATTCAATAAAGGACTATGTACTTTAGTCTTTATATCAATGAGTACAAAATTGTAAGAATAACACAATTTTGTTAAACTATGTAGTTGAGTTATAAATTAAACTTTAACAACCACAAATTCTTGAAAATGATTAATGTTGATCATATTAGATGTTAACTTAACAAAGAAAAATACGATTTCACACAAAATTATCCTAAAGTCTTATCATACCTTTAATATATGAGTTCTACGTTGGTTTCGTAGCTCAAACAAAATTGGATATACAGTATGTTGACCTGTACTTAAATACAACAACAACAACAATAATATTAAATATCATGCAATAATATTATGTTCTTTGTTTCCATAAAAAATAAATTATATTTTCTCAAGTACCTAATATGAACTCCATCTTATTTCTATTAGAACTCAAATTGAAAAATACGAAGAAAAAAAAAAGGCTTCATCTGTAGGTTTAGTTATCATACGGAAATTCTAACTGAATGGTAATATAAAATAAATGTTACAAAAAAAATAAGGTAGAAAATTAATGCTTATTATTATTTTATTATAATCATTCAAATTTTAATTGGTAAAAATATTTTTCTTCGACCCTTGAATTAGTAAAAGAGAAACGATAACTGAAACAATGGTAATATCACAATGGAAGTTTAGCTTAGCTTTGAATGGCAAATACTCAATTTGGTTTTGATTTAATAAATATGTTACACGTCATCTAATTTTATATTTTAAGATTTTTACATAGTTCAAATAAAAAAATATAATAAGTAAATTTTTTAGCTAATTTTAAAGTCCTAAAAAAAATAATTAAATAATTATATTGAGTGTAAAATTGATTTTTAAATTAATTTTCTTGATTTCTTTTTATACTTCTTATATTTGTCAAAGGATATCTAATAATAGAAGTATAGCTTTTCTTTGAATGAAAAATAACTCACGCTAGGTTGATAATTAATGTGTTACATATTAATATTATGACTTTTTACATCTATACTTCCAGATAAGGCTCGAGGAAAGACATAATAAGAAAAATCTTAGGTGATTTTAAAGTCCTAAAAAAATTAGGAGTGATAGTAAAATGATTAATTTGTCTAGTATGAAATCATATTTTAAAGGATATAAAAGACGAACGACATTTTGCTAAGGGGCTTCATGCTTTTAATATAGTATAAATATTCTATATAACAACACTTCTTTATAACATCCTGATGGGTTAGTATTATGTTTTGATGATCTAACAAACTTTATGTAAAGAACCAGATAAAGGACCTGATGCGTAACCAGCACAACCAGACAACATGAACTCAAGAAATCTGGGTAGTGTACATTTGAACTCACAGGGAACCGTTTAGGGACCTGGTCCCTTGACAATCTCACTGACAGAAGTACAAGTCAACTCTACAGCTGGAAAGCTGTGACAGAAAGTGACTGACTGCAACTGTACACGCTACAGTGCAGTAACAGTGCAACAATCACTTCCCATTGGTTGAAGAGTGTACCAACTAAGCATGGGTATCCTTCTTGGGATGTCCTAGGGATATAATATCTTGGTTGGAGACAAACAAGATATTCACTTGAGCATTTACTAAATATTCTCTCAAGCATTGAAGTGTTGCTCTTGCATTGAGGACTCAAGTGTGTCAAGAACAAGAAGACAACTCCACTAAGACGGACCAGTTTCACTACGTGTTGTTAGGTGTCCTTAGTTGAGTTGTAATCTTGTATTTTTCTTTCTATTGTATCCTACTTTCTTTCTTAGAAGCTCTGTTTTAGGAATCTTAAAACCATAAACCATCAGTGTTTGTGTTGTGACTAGTGTAGTCATAAGTTAAAGTCTTTGTAACTAGTGAGTAACAAAGTGACTTATAATAAGTGTATTACAAGTCAGTGCGTCAAAGTCTTTGTAAGAGAGTCATTACAAAATGGCTTGTAATAGTAGAGATTACAAGTTAGTGAAGTTGAAATCCTACCAGTGTAGGTCGTGGTTTTTTCTCCTTGAGTTGGAATTTTTCCACGTAAAAATCCTGTGCCTCTTTTACTTACTGTCTCTATCGATAACTCTGAGGGAACTGGTAAAGGACCAGGCCTCTTTACAGTTTGTGGAATCCTAGAAACTATCAATTGGTATCAAAGCAGGTTCTTTACAAAAGGTTAACACCTAAAAAGGATCTCTAATAGCTGCTCCACCCAACTTTGAAGAAGTACAATCACTAAACCGACCTCCTAGATTCAATGATCAGTATTACGGGTGGTGAAAAACTCGTATGCATGACTTTATAATGGCTGAAGATTCCGAACTGTGGGATGGCATCTCTGACGGTCCACATGTCCCTATGAAGAAGGTTGGAGAAGCTGGGTTATTGGTGCCTAAGACAAGGAAAGAATATAGTGACGTTGATAGGAAGGCTGTGGAGAAGAACTTTTGTGCCAAGAAAATCTTGGTATGTGGTATAGGACCTGATGGGTACAATAGAATCTTATCTTGCCAATCAGCAAAGGAGATATGGGAAGCTTTGCAAACTGCTCATGAAGGAACAACTCAGGTCAAGCAGTCCAAGATTGACATGCTCACAACTGAGTACGAGCTATTCCGAATGAAGGATGATGAGTCTATACAAGACATGCATACTAGATTCACGTCCATCATAAATGAGCTTCACTCTCTAGGTGAAATAATTCCCAGAAACAAGCTAGTACGGAAGATTTAGAGTGTCTTACCTGGCTCTTGGTAAAGTAAAGTGAATGCTATTACTGAAGCAAAAGACTTACAAACTCTAACAATGGATGAGTTGATTGGGAATCTGAAGACATACGAGTTGAAGAAGAAGAAATACAGTGAGAGAAGAGAACCAAAAAAGGAAAAGAACCTGGTTCTAAAAGATGAAGACAATGACTCAAGTGAAGAAGATGGTGACATGGCCTATCTTACTAAGAGATTTCAAAAGATGGTTCGAAGGAATGGTGGCATACCAAGAAGAGGTAGTTCAAGAAAATCATGTAACTATGATCTTTGCCACAAGTGTGGAAAGCCAGGGCACTTCATCAAGGACTGCCCACTACTAAAGCAAGAGCCCTACAAGCATAACTCAGACAAGACAGCTAAGAGGAACCAGGTTCCTGATAAACGATTCAGCCGAAAGAGTGCTACTGATAATGTTGTGAAGCAAGCTCTTGCTGCCTGGGGAGATTCCCCTAGTGAATCAGAAGAGAAACCAGAAGCAGGAAACAACTCCATGATGGCAGTAGAGAACGAGTCTGAGGAGTATGATTCACTGTTCGCGCTAATGGCTTAGTCCGATGATGATGAAGAGAGTGAAAATGATGAGGTAAATTTCAAGGATGTTCAGAGAAATCTGAAGTCCTACTCCTCAAAAAAGCTAATGCCATTAGTAAATGTTCTTATTGATGCTTACTACAACCTAGTTGATGATAAATATTCACTGACCATAGAGTTAGGAGAAACTGAACAGTCTAGAGATGATCTAGTTGTTTGTGTGGTAGATTTGAAAGAAATCATAAATGAGCTTGAAAAAGAAAAAGAATCTCTAACATGTAGACTAAACAGTGTAGAAAATGAGAGAGATGACTTGATGGTAGTAGTTGTGGACCTAAAAGAGACCATAAGTAATTTTGAGAAAGAAAAGGAAGCACTAGCTGAAAAGACAAATAGTGCAGAAGATGAGAGATGATCTAACTGTAGTGGTAGTAGACCTGAAGGAAACAGTGGAGAACCTGAGCAACAAAAAGAAAGTTTAGCTGAGAAAATCAATGTTGTTGAACAAGAAAGAGATGATCTTTTGGTGGTAATCACAAACCTAGAGGAACTCAAATTAGAACATAGGGAAGTGAGCATAGAGAAAGGGAAGGAGGTAGCTAGTGAGAAGTACATTAAGCTTGAAAAGGAACTAAATGATGTCAAAACAAGCCTGTGTTGTGAACTTGAGAAAAACATGCAACTTCAAGCTGAAATGGTTAAACTAAAATTGATCTTGATAAATCACTGAAATGGACCTGGTACACAGATGTTGTCACTGTCATGTACTTTAACAACAATGGAAACATGCAAGGGATCGGGTTCCAAAAGGAGAAAACTCCTTACAACCCTCACAACAAGTATGTCACTATCCCAGACAACTGGCTCTGTATCCACTGTCGGAACAACGGGCACTTTAAAGAAAGCTGCCCTGCCAGAGTTCAATTTGTTCAGAAAAAAAAAGTGTTTGCTGACAAAGTGACTCCACCAGGGGGACCAGGTACCTCTAAGAAAAATAGATTCTTGCCTGCATGGACTAGAAGAGCTCTTATTCATCCTTTTCCTAACTACAAGGGACCCAAACTTGTTTGGGTTCCTAATCTAACCCTTAATTTTTATGTGTAGGGACCAATGAGAGGAATATAACTGCAATGGATCATGGACAGTGGATTCTCAAAGCACATGACTGGGAATACCATGGATTTTCTCTCACTGAAAGCCCTGCTAGGAGGAGATGTATCCTTTGGCAATGGAAAAAAGGTACATTCTCGGTGTTGGAAGGATTGGAAGATATATTGAACACTCAATTGAGAACGTGTACTATGTAGATGGATTGAAGTATAGTCTCTTGAGTGTTTCTCAAATCTGTGATAAAGGAAACAAAGTAGAATTCTTGTCCAAAGTATGTACAATCACTAGCCTAGTAACTGGTGAAGTGACGTTGATAGCCAAGAGGCACAAGAATATCTATGTTGCTGATTTTGAATCGTTGGAAGCTGGTGAGGTAAATTGCTTAAAGGCAGTTGATGATGATGCAGAATTGTGGCATAGAAGACTAGGCCATGCAAGCTTCTCTCTGTTGAATAAACTGATATAGAAGGACCCGGTTCGCGGTCTGCCCAACTCAAAGTTCAAGGAGTATAGAGTATGTGATGCATGTGCTAGAGAAAAACATGTGAAATCATCCTTAAGCCAAAGAAGGATGTTAGCACATCAAAACCTCTTGAACTTCTTCACATGGATTTGTGTGGTCCAATGAGGATTCCAAGAAGAGGTGGAAAGAAGTATATTTTCGTGATTGTGGATGACTACTCAAGATTCACTTGGACGTTGTTTCTTAGAGAAAAAGATGAGACCTTTGAAGTATTTGTAGCATTTGTCAAGAAAATCCAAGTAAATATGGAGTTGAAAGTAGCTTGCATCAGATCCGACCATGGGACGGAATTTGATAATGCAAAATTTGATGAGTTTTGCAATGAAAATGGAATCACTCATAATTTCTCAGCTCCAAGGACTCCTCATCAAAATGGTGTGGTCGAAAGGAAAAACAGAACTCTGGAAGACATGGCACGAACAATGCTTATTGACAGTGGGATTGCAAAAAAATTCTGGGCTGAGGCAATCAACACTGCGTGCTATTTGGTGAACATGTCCATGATCGGGTCCTTCCTAAAGAAAACCCCCTATGATCTGCTCAATGGAAGAAAGCCAAAGATAACTCATCTGAGAGCCTTTGGATGCAAATGGTATGTCCTGAACAATGGGAATGATCAACTTGAAAAATTTGATGCAAAAAGTGATGAAGGAATCTTTTTGGGATACTCCTCTCAAAGCAAAGCCTACAAAGTGTACAACAAGAGAATCCAATGTGTAGAAGAGAGTGTTCACGTTCTATTCAATGAGACACCTTCCCAAAACAAGGAAGGAAATAGTGATGATCAAGACAATGAACTACTTTTGGTTCCTGGAGAAATATCGGATGTCTCAAATGGCAAAGCTGACATGATGATCCAGATGAGGGAAATAAGTGAAGTCAGTGCAACCACTTTCTCAAATACACATGAGGAACCTGGTACCCCAATTACTACTACTGAAGCTGAAGAAAGAGTTGGAGATGTTGTGCAAGGCACTCCACAGGTTGCGGAACACGGAATGCGGGGAAATCATTCTGATGTACCAAGTTCCTCCACTAACCAAATCCAAGTCCCAAATTGGAAACACAAAAGCTCTCACCCCCTTGATAACATAATCACTCCCCTTGATTCTTGAGTCCAAACTCGATCCAAAACCAGAAACTCCCTAGCCTTTTCTGCCTTCCTATCCCAAATAGAACCAAAAAAACATCAAGGAAGCTCTGAAGGATGCAGACTGGATCGTTGCTATGCAAGAGGATCTGCATCAATTTGAAAGAAACAAGATTTGGCACCTGGTACCTCGACCCTCAGATAGAACCATCATAGGAACCATGTGGGTGTTCAGGAAAAAGCTGGATGAAAATGGAAACAACTAGGAACAAAGCAAGGCTTGTTGTTCCGGGATACAATCAAGAGGAAGGAATTGATTATGATGAGACGTTTGCTCCTGTTGCTAGCATGGAAGCCATCCAGATTCTCATTTCCTTTACATCTCATATGGAATTCACTTTATTCCAGATGGATGTGAAAAGTGCATTTGTGAATGGTTATCTCAAGGAGGAAGTGTATGTCAAGCAACCTCCTGGCTTCGAAAGTCATGTACATCCTGATTATGTTTTCAAATTGGACAAGGCTCTATACAGATTGAAACAAGCTCCTAGAGCTTGGTATGAGAGACTGTCGAAGTTTCTTCTGGACAATGGGTTCACTCGAGGGAAGATTGACAACACACTATTTCTGAAGAATCGGGGAAGGAACCTGCTCATCATTTAGGTATATGTGGATGACATCATATTTGGGGCTACAACAGACTCACTATGAAAGGAATTTGCCAAACTCATGGGTAGTGAGTTCGAGATGAGTATGATGGGGGAACTGAACTTTTTTTTGGGTCTTCAAGTGAAGCAGTCCACAAAGGGAACTTGTATTAGTCAGAAGAAGTACATCAAGGAGATGCTGAAAAGATTCGACATGGAGGAATCAAAAATGATCGACACCCCTATTGCAGTTGTAACCAAGCTAGACATGGATGACTCTAGATCTCCGGTAAACCAAACAATGTACAGGGGAATCAATGGCTCTCTACTCTACCTCACTGCAAGCAGGCCAGATATTGTGTTTAGTGTGGGGTTATGTGAAATATTTCAATCAAATCCTATGGAGTCTCACCTAAAGGCTTCCAAAAGAATCATGCGCTATCTCAAGGGCACACAGGACCTGGTTCTGTACTATCCCTCAGGTGACAATTTCAATCTTGTTGGTTATGCTGACGTTGATTATGCAAGTTATCTAATGGACAAAAAAAGCACTTCAAGAATGGCTCATTTCCTTGGATCTTGCCTAATATCATGAGGGACAAGGAAGCAAAACTCGGTGGCTCTCTCACAGCTGAAGCAGAATATGTTGCAGCTGCATCTTGCTGTGCTCAGCTGCTGTGGATCAAACAACAATTGGAGGATTTTGGGGTATACATTGACAGTGTGCCACTCCTATGTGATAATATCAACACCCTCAACATGGCAAAGAAACCGTTTCAACACAAGAGAACCAAGCATATTGATGTGAGACATCATTTCCTCATAGACAATGTTGAAAAAGGGCACACCTGCATGAAGTTTTGCTGCACTGAAGATCAAATTGCAGACATCTTTACCAAGGCACTGAGCAGGGAACACTTTGAGAAAAACAGAGTGGCATTGGGGTTGATGAGACCTAACTGAGGACCTGGTTCCCTAGCATTGGCTATGAGAGTCCCTCTCAGGTATAGTGAGCTAAAGTGTTTTCTGACTAAGCCTATCTCACATTAATACCTTTGCAGGTAGACACACATGGTGACTACATAAATTAAAGGTACGACTCTGTAGAACAAAAGGAAGCTGATTTTTTTTCAAGAAATAGGTACAGGACTCGGTTCCTGTACCACAGGTTAGTAGTTATGTGTTTTCTATGCCTCTCTCAAAAAGTAACAAATTAATTACTGCTGCCACATCATCCGACTTTTCAGTGTCTGTGTCTATCACGTCCATCTCTCAACTCCTTTAACTCCTTCTGCATGTTTTATCTTCCCAAAATACCTACCGTCATTCTCTTTTGAACCCGTTCCTCTTCCCCCTTATTAGTACACCTTCTCTTTATAAATCTCTCTCTCCCTTAACCGTTTTTGCACCATCTTCTCATATCCCTTCTCTGCAACACATACTCTTTTCTACACTCTAGGTTCTTATCTCCCAAAAATGGAAAACGAGAGCTCACCCCCTCTCTCTTGTACCACTGAATCCAACCCAGTTCCATCGGAGGTTCAGTCCTCCTCTCTCCCAGATGTCATCATCCCCGCACCTGATTCCTCTTCACTACCTGTTGATGCTTCTCTCTCTCCAAAACCCATTGATTCTCTCTCGTCTGAACAACCAAATGAAACCCTAGCAATTAACCCTCCTCAGG
Source organism: Nicotiana undulata (assembly GCA_005239495.1). Classification (NCBI taxonomy): domain Eukaryota; kingdom Viridiplantae; phylum Streptophyta; class Magnoliopsida; order Solanales; family Solanaceae; genus Nicotiana; species Nicotiana undulata. Next base: position 180,681 of record ML247033.1, read on the forward strand.
ACTTTGAAGCCTCTGAAGATGATCCTTACTAGTATCTCAACTCCTCTCTCCTTGACTCTACGGCTCCCATGGAGTCTCCTGAAAAAGAAGCGGCTGAGAACATTATGGCCATTGCTTCTGAGAGTCTTCCTTCAGAAGGAGCTTCTTCCCTTCCTGAGTCTCAGGGGGAAGAACCTCCATTCTTAGGATATGAGGGACAATGGTCCTATTTGAATCCCCTGTTCATGATTCTGTCAAAGCTAAGCCTAGTAAGGAACCTGTTTCCCCTCTTCCAGAAACCAACCAGGAACCTATCTTCTATACTCCCCCTCTAGAGTCCATTCCTCATCTCTCTGAGCCTACTAATGAAGATGATGAGGACGAGATGGTTTTGAGTGCTCGCTTTAAGCTTCGTTAGAGAGTGGTTACTCCTGAATCATCTTCCAAGCGACCATCCACTCGGTTGCAAAAGAAGGAGGCCTTTGACACTGCTCTGGAAAAGAGCAAGAAAAACATTAAGAAGAGACTGATGAAGGGAGGAAAAGTGGTGGTGGATGAAACTATCCCTGTGGTGGAGGTTGAAGAGGATGCAGCAGAGGAACCAAGTTCCTTGGTGACACGAAAATCTAACTCAAAAAAGGTTATGACTGGAGTTTTAGATGAGGTACGGGAACAATCTGTGATGACTGTGAAGAGTAGTGGAAAGCTCAAGCGAGCTGAAGTTGGTGAAGCTAGTGTCAAAGAATATGTTGCTGTAGAATGTTCAAAGGGAACGTCTGTGAGAATGTCAGGAAAAAGAAAAAGGGAAATGGAAACTGTTGGGGGACCCGGTTCAATGAAAACAATACCTAGTGACAGTGGCAAGAGAATGTGTGGAGTCAGAGAGTGTTATGGGGTCGGATATTTGACCCAGAGATCTGTGATATGGATGGAATGAGACAAATTGTAGCCATGGTTGAATTTCATAAGTGGGACCATCTCTTCAACGTGAGTAGGGGTGTCAATGGTTCAGTTCCGCCGGTTATTTTATAAAATTTGTACCATACTATTTTTTCGGTTATTCTACTATGTATAACCAAAACTAAACTTTCCGAAACCGTCCCAATCATGTCGGTTTCTATTCGGTATCGGTACGGTTCGGTTAATTTTTAGTTATTTTTTTAGTGTCATGTAAAAGTCACTAGTAGAAGTATAATGCAATAGCCTGCGTACTTTTATAGGACTTCACAAAACTCTTTGGAGTATAGATCCATCAATTATTCTATAGCAGTGTAAAAGAAATTAATCAAATACAAAGAAAATATAAATCACATGAGTGGAAAGATATGAACCAAGCAGTGACTCACGAATAAAGTCTATAGAAGATTAAATATTCAAAAAGATATATCCAAATCATACGAAAGGAAACATATTCAATACATTGTAGTTTGCTACTCAAAATTTCTAGTGTGAATATGTTGGGAATAAATTAACTTCAATATGAGTAGCATAATAGGTTTGAGAATTAGGATTTTGAGTTTACTTGTAAACGTTGTCATAATTCCACGACCCAACGAAGAATTTAATGATTTGTTATTTTTAACGTAATATATAAATATATTTTTCACATCTAAATTTATTCGGTACGGTTTGGTACTTTTTCGGTTTATTTTTATAAAATAAAAAACTTACCTTAGTTATCGGTATGGTTATATATTTATATTAAAACCTGCGGTTTTATTAAAAGAAACCTGAAAATCAGTTCGGTACGGTATGGTTCGGTCGGTTTAGTCAGTTTTTAAATATCCATTGACACCCTTAAACGTGAGTGTGCCCAGGGTGTATGAGGATGCTGTGAAAGAATTCTATGCATCCTTATTCACCACTGCTTGGGATCATATTTGTGTTCTGGTGAAAGGAGTTGATATATTTTTGACGATGCTGCTCTGGGAACAGTTCTTCAAGTTCCAGTTAAGGGAATGTCTTCTGTGAAAACTGATGCTACTACTTGTAAGGGAGACTTTCGGCGAGCCATTGTTAAGGCGGGCACAATTTAGCAGGGGGAACGGGTCCACAAGAAAGCTATGCTCCCTGTTTACCAGCTGTTGTTCGAACTGGTGAATAAGGTACTACTCCCCTGTGTTGAAAGGAGATCGGTTGCCCCCAAGGCTAATTTGACATTGATGGAGGCCCTTGATTCATTCACCCCTATAAACTTGTCTGCTCTTATGATTGAACACATGAGGAAAGTGGTGAATGTCAAGGATGGTAATCATGGGCTCCCGTATGGTTTCCTTCTTACTCGGGTATTTGAGTTCTACAAAGTGCCTGTTGAAAACCCCCGAGTAGGGACTCGCAAGCAGACCTTCTCCAAGACGACCTTAGAGGAATGTGACTGTTTTGAGAAAGTTGGGGGTAGCACTTCAACAATATTCCAATTGATCAATGTGTTGAATGCTGCAAATAAGGTGATCAGGAAGTTTAAGGCTCAGATTGCTATCTTGGAGACTCAATTGAGTCAAGCCTCTAGGGGACCTGGTGCTGTTAATCATTCCACTGAGGATGTTGCCCGCTTGACCAAAGAGAACACTGAGCTTAGGAAGCAGGTTGAGAACCTGCGGGAGAAACTTCTGTAGGAACAAATGTCTGCAAATGCCTGCATGGATTTGGTTCTCAAGCCTCTGGCTGCCTCCTCCTCCAAGATTTCTTCTTCTAGTGCCCCCTAGGATTCCGTCAATGTCCTATCTTAGTCTGTTTTGATGATGTCTGTGGTTGGTAGTACTTATTTTGTTTTGTTTTGTGTTTGGTATTGGATCTCACCTAGCTGCTCCCGCTTAGAAAAGTCCAAATTAAATCTTTGCTATCCCAAGCAAAGACCTCTATGTATTTAACAACTTCTTTTTGGTATTAATGAATCAACTTCCTATGTTCTACATACTGCCTACTTTTTCTTTTCTGTTTTCTATCATGTTGTGTGCACACATGGGACATGAGTTAGCTGTGTTAGACTTCTTTATGCTCTCTGATTGTTTGTGCCTTTTTATGATGCCAAAAGGGGGAAAATAATTGATGCAGGGTTTAAGGGGAAAACACATAGTCATGGGGAACAATATGGGGTCCTGGTGTTTTATCTGGTTAAGTTAGCTTGTAAACTTGTTCATCAATTTTTAAAAGTTTGTCATCATCAAAAAAGAGGAAATTTGATGGGTTAGTATTATGTTTTGATGATCTAACAAACTTTATGTAAAGAACCAGATAAAGGACTTGATGTGTAACCAGCACAACCAGTCAGCATGAACTTAAGAAATCTGGGCAGTGTACATTTGAACTCACAGGGAACAGTTTAGGGACCTGATCCCTTAACATTCTCACTGACAAAAGTACATGTCAACTCTACAGCTGGAAAGCTGTGACAGAAAGTGACTGGCTGCAACTGTATACGCTACAGTGCAGTAACAGTGCAACAATCACTTCCCATTGGTTGAAGAGTATACTAACTAAGCATGTGCATCCTTCTTGGGATGTCCTAGGGATATAATATCTTGGTTGGAGACAAACAAGATATTCACTTGAGCATTTACTAAACATTATCTCAAGCATTGAAGTGTTGCTCTTGCATTGAAGACTCAAGTGTGTCAAGAACAAGAAGACAACTCCACTAAGACGGACCAGTTTCACTACGTGTTATTAGGTGTCCTTAGTTGAGTTGTAATCTTGTATTTTTCTTTCTATTGTATCCTACTTGCTTTCTTAGAATCTCTGTTTTAGGAATCTTAAAACTATAAACCATCAGTGTTTGTGTTGTGACTAGTGTAGTCATAAGTTAAAGTCTTTGTAATTAGTGAGTAACAAAGTGGCTTGTAATAAGTGTATTACAAGTTAGTGTGTCAAAGTATTTGTAAGAGAGTCATTACAAAGTGGCTAGTAATAGTAGAGATTACAAGTTAGTGAAGTTGAAATCCTACCAGTGTAGGTCGTGGTTTTTGTCCCCTTGAGTTGGGATTTTTCCACGTAAAAATCCTGTGCCTCTTTTACTTACTGTCTCTATCGATAACTCTGAGGGAACTGGTAAAGGACTAGGTCTCTTTACAGATTGTGGAATGCTAGAAACTATCACATCCAAAAAATTTCGAAACAAGCGAGTTTGTTATAAAGAGGTTTGACTGTATCTCCAAAGTAAAAAGGACAAAAAACAAGAGTCAATTGGAAATCATTTCTTAACCTTTCATTATTTATAGATGATTCCTGTTAGACATGGAGGGGCGGAGCCAGAAGTTTCGGATATGGGATCGGTCGAACGCAGTGACTTTTGTTCAAACAATATATTTATATTAGAAAAATTTATTAAATATATAGACATATTAAATTTAGAACTCAATTATTAACACTTGAAGTCGTTTTTCTACAAAACCACAAAATTAAAATTCTAGCTCCACCTCTCACGTAGACATGGTAAGTTTTGTTCTACATTATTTGAGGGACATTTCTATTACAAATTTTAAGAAGAAAAAATAAAAAACTTTATTACACAATCTTCTTTAGTTGAATGATCGTACAAGCAATTAAATCTCCGGTATCTTTCTTGCCTGAACATTTCAAGGAAGAAAAAAAATAACTTGAAAGAGTATATATCAATGGAATATTTATTCATACAAACAAATGAAGCAAGTTACATTCTTCTAATAATCATTGTTAGCATCAGTTTGGAACAATAAATAAATTACACAAAACTAGAGATGCATTGAGGCATACCCCTCAGAAAACACAATGAAGCCAAAGAAAACCTACTTAATTTTGTGCAATCTCTCTTAGGAAGTTTGATACCTTTCACTAGCTCTTCATTAGGAGGTTCAGCAAAAACTTTAACTTTGACAATAGATCCATCTTTGATATTATAAGCAAATAGAAATTGATCACTCTTCATTTCTGTAGACTTGTGATAAAGATTCATGTATTCATCTCCCCATACCTTTATGATTATCTTCATTAATTCTCGCACTCTACTTTTTCCTGACACTTCAACATAAAATTCTGATGTTGGAGACTCCACCTTAATCCTTATTCTTGATTCTTCGGCGAACACCGACTTGTTCGAGATTGAAGCGTAGTTATTACTGGTGTTATTTGATCCTCCGGCCATGAGGTGTACAAAATGGGAAGGAAAAAATTGAAAGAGTTGGAAGGCAGAAAGTAAAGATTGAAATAATAGCTGTGTTGGAATTGTTGTTGAGAGGATAATGTTTTCAACTATAAATAGACATCTGGGATGGGAATTAAGAATTTATAACGATGATTAAACTATTCCACACGCCATTGAGGTTTCTCCCACAAAATTTATTAATGTTCACATGGAAATCGATCCAAATATTATAAAATCAATTTAGCAATTCTTATAATTTTTTATTTACAGCAGAAAGACAATCAATGCGAAATCCTAAGCACTTGGAATTAGTAATTAAGCACTAAGCAAACACGGTTTCAATTAACAAATATATAAGTATGTTATTAAGATCCAGCCTATGTAAATCAATAAATGCGTCCAGGTTAGCATTTGGTGGCCTAAATTCTCAAAATGGACGATATCTGATATATTCGATGCAAACGAGTTCTTTATTTTTATATGATCGACGTGCAAGAATATGCTAAGATTTGCTTAATAAGATGTTATGATCGACGTGCAATAAAATTATATGCCAATTTTGGATTTTGTCTGGGAAGAGAGTGGTGAGAAAAAGAGAGAAATCTCAAATTAAAAGGAACATGATATTGTATAGCCGCTGTAAAAATAATAGCCGAAAAATGTATAAAATTTGTATTTTTTATATAAATTTATATATATATATATATACACACACATATTATTATAAAAAAGTATACACTTTTCGGCTACCAGATGTAAATAGTTTCTGGCGCGAGCTGAAAATGATAATATCCCAATTTTTGAAGATAAATTTTTAAATTTGAAATAACAATTTTTATCTCTTATTAAAATAAATAATATTTTTCTGTCGCGAAATTGTAATATTTTTAAAATGAAATATATGTCCAAACATAATTTTAATTTCAAATTCAAATCTCTTATTTTTTGTGTCCAAACACGTACGAGGTTAATCTACCTTGAGATTTCGATGCCCTTTCAAGTGCCTTAAAAAAATTGGAAATTTTACCTAGTTATGCGAAAAATGAGAGCCTAATTACCACTATTATAAACATTTACATTATTGTAAAACCTATAGTAATTGTGGAGGTTCACTACTCCTATTACTTTCACCCATGATGTATATAACCTCCCACTTTATGATTGTAGCTTCCACACCTCCATAACCTCTCCCTATGATCTTCCCCCATGATCTCAAAGATAATGTCATGTTTAAGACAATCCTTTTGTAACCTTCTATGTAATAGTATAAATCGAGACATGAAATGTGATATGGGATACACTTGAACACTTGATGAAATAATAAAGTTATCTCTTCTTCCCTTATTCTAATTACTAGTATACGTACCCGCGCATAGAGTCAAATGAAAAAAGAGCTAAGAAAGATAATAGAAACATATGTATATCGCAGATTAAAATTAAGGATCGAATTCAAATGAATTAAAAATAAAAAATAAAAAGATGACTTTCGTTGGGGCTAATATTAGGGCCTAAGTATGATTCAAGACCAAATGACAATACGATTCTAAGAAATTTCCCAATTGTTGTGAAGATAACTTAGACGTATGGTACTCTCCAAGACCTATAAACAATAATAAAAAAAAATATCAAGTTTTGAGTACAATTTATAAGGAAAGAAGTCATATTATCTTATTGGAACCACAATATCTGTTTAAAGATATTGCTTATAGCTTTATTTATTTATTGACACAACGGGCTAGACTAATGACTTCTACGATGTCATAACCGGATATACACTACTAACAAATGAACTACTATATCAGATTTTTAATAAATATTTGTAAGTAGGGAAATTAGCAGATATAGTAGTTTAATGTTGTCTTCCTAAACTAATAGCAGAAAGAGAATACAGATATTAGGCGATCATTCTTTTTTTATGTGCTGTACTCTGAAGTCGGCATGTAGGGGATCGTGACATCATGGTTAAATAAGCTAATTTTAGCATTGAGTTAAGCACAAAACATGCTTTTCATGTATACTGTAGCAGAAGTAACAAATAATCAAATTACTTCAGAAGTCGTGTCAGCAGTTATTTTAAGTCAAGCTGTCAAAGAGAAGAAGAATCATTCTTGACTTTCATGGGTAAAAAGAGAAAAATAAATACACAATCTAAAAAAATGAGACCTCACCAGCCAATGCCAACCACCAAGCCCAACAACCTTTTTGACAACTCCCTGAAGTAAGGGTGGCAGGTGGCCCGGGCCCGCGGGCTGGCCCGTGGGGGGCCGAGTCTTTGTTTTGGGCCCGTTTAGCCCGGGCTCGCCTGACGGGCCAGGGCCGGGTCAAACGGGCCCACTGTCGTAATTTTTAAATTTTTTTTTAAAAAAAAAAAAATGGCCAACGGCCAGATTTTTAAAATCTAGCCGTTTGAGCCTTAAAATAGCCGTTTGGTATTTTAAAAAATAGCCAAATGGCCCCCAAACTTTTTATAATTATACTTTTTTCTTTTTTTCAATTATAAATACCCCCTCATTCTTTCATTTTTACTCACAAAATCATCAATCTCTCTCTAATTTTCTTCTATTATTGCTTACTTTATTATTGCAAATTGTGAAGATGGTGAATTGAAGTATTCAAAGTCTTCAAGTCTTCAACATTATACAATTTTCAAGAAGTTGTTCGTCAATTCGGTAAACTCGTTCCAACTCTTAAGTTTTAATATTATAGTTTTGTTTGTTTAATTTATTTTCCTTATAATTAATATGGACTTTTCTTTGAAAAACATGTTTGGTGGTAAGGGTAAGGGTAAATCTAAATTTGGTGAATCTAGTAGGCAAGCTACTACTCCTCCCCCGGCTCCCCCACGTAGATCTATTACCCGTCCTCCCCCACCTATTATTCTTGATAGTGATAAACCTTGTTTTCAATTTACTGATAGTCAGTTTATACATGATCTTACACCAGGTTCACAATTAAATGATGAATATATGAATACTCTTTATGGTAATCCAACTATCGATGAAAATGATGAGGAAAATGATGATTTAGATGAAACTCAACCCGATTTAGATGATACACCTACTAGTCCTCTTGTTAACCAAACTGATAATAATCCAAATGATGCCCCGGCTGACCCTCCTGTAGTAACCCCTACTTTTAATAGACAACGTGCTAAACGGAGCAAAAAATCTCTTGTTTGGCATTTTTTTACTCAATTAAGAGATCAAAATAAGGCTAAGTGTAAAACTTGTGGGCTGTTGATGTCTCATAAATTTAATGACCACCGTGGCGGTACAGGTAGTTTGAGTAGACACATACTAAAACACCCTGAAACTAAAATTAAATATCAACAAATGAAAGCTCAGCAAGAGGGGACTAGTGTAGGTACTCAGGTTAACCCTAGTACCGAGTCAAATCTAGTTCAACCGGGAATTAACATTGTTACCGGTGGCATTTTATATTACGATCCAAA
>MDKH01080895.1:0-12130 GCA_005239495.1 Nicotiana undulata
GGAATGCGATCGCATAGAGGAGTGACTGACAAGCTCTGCGATCGCGGGTCTATGTATGTGATCACACTGAGTATATTTCCTCCAACTGCCCTTACCCACTTAATACACTATGCGATCGCGGAGTATGCTAAGCGATCGCATAGTGCAACAGACTACCCCCAGGCACGAAGCTTATGCGATCGCAGGGCTTCGTGTGCGATCGCACTGAAGCCCGCACCAGACACTAGAAAACTGAGCCTACACCAGGTTTTCCAAATTGAAACCATCCCGTTAGCTACCCGAAACTCACCCGAGCCCTCGGGTCTCAAAACCAAAAATACACACGTCTCCCAATACATCCTACGGACTTGTTCAAGCTTTTAAATCATCAAAATATCATTAAAAACACGGAATTAAACCTCAAAACTCTTAGAAATTTCTTAAATTTCATAAACTTCTAAATTTTCCATTTTTGATCCGAGTCACGTCATTTCAAGTCCGTTTTAAACCAAATTTCACAGACAAGTCACATAACATATAATAAACCTGTTCCGGGCTCGGGAACCATAATACGGGCCTGGTAACACGGTTTTCACATAATTATTCATTTTCAAAATCCTTTATTATTTTCAGAAAACAATTTTCTTTAAAAATTCATTTCTCGGGCTTGGGACCTCGGAATTCGATTCCGGGCATATGCCCAAGTCCCATATTTTCCTACAGACCTTCCGGGACTGTCGAATCCCGGGTCCGGGTCCGTTCACCAAAGTCAACTATATTTATTTATTAATTATCCAAAACTCATTTTTTAATCAAATTTTTCACATAAAAGCTTCCCGGCTACACGCCCGGACTACGCACGTATATCGAGGTGAGACTAACGGAGGCTCTCGGAGCCTCGAAATATCGATATAGCTAAAATTATGTAAGATGACCTTTTGGGTAGGTTGGGACACTTATAAGGGGGTAGGTTGGTCAGTTGCGAGCCATTTGATCTGTGGAGATCAACGACTGGGATTGGGGTGTGCCAAAATGTCGTCATTTAGGTTTAGTTGGGGTTGGACCGGATTTTGGTGAATATTGGGCTGGGCAGCGCGGGTTTAAAAGGGAAAGTGAGTCATTAAAATATTTTTGGCAGCAGTTTTGGCAACAAACAAAGCTTTCTTTCATTTTATTTTTCTGAAAAAAATCCTAAAAAAATTAATTAGAAACTTAAATTAAATTCAGAAAAATCTAACTTGTAAAATTACCCTATTTGCTATTTCTAATATTAAAATAACTAATTAACTTAAAACTAAAGAAAAGAAGAATGCTAGTTATTTTTTATAAAAAAAACTAAAAGCTAAATATGTAAAATGACCATTTTTGTGATTTTTGTTTAATAATTCGATTAACTTATGCAATTAGATTCCAAATGAAACTAAATGCAATCAAATAACAAGAAATTCCTGAAATTCCGTAAAAATAAAAATAATTAATGACAATTCTACTTTTGTGAATTATGTAGGAATATTTTAGTCGGGAAAAAATCACGTGCTCACAACTGCCCCTCTTTGCTCGAAAACATGAAGAGTTTTCGGGCAAAGATAAAATGAGCAATTACGAGCGATTTTTACCTGTTTGGATATTTCATGGGAAGCATTTTGAAAAAGTTTGATCGAACCTTGCTTCAGAGGATGCCTACATATCCTTGACTATAAAGGAATCAGGTCAGTATAGTTTTGGAACTGTTGGTAGCTGGGACTACCGGGAAGCTGTGATTTCATTGTTGTTGTTGTTGTTGTTGTTGTTGCTGAGCTCCTTATTACACCAAAGTCAAATTAAAAAAGACTAACTAAGCCTATCAACTACAAGTTATAAGATCCTATCTATAAATTCCTTTGAAGCTTGATCTTGAGTCTTGGCTGGTTCTTCACGCAGACTCCGATTCGAATCTTGATGCTTGCTAGCTGTAGGTGCTTGTTCAATCTTTTTCAGCTTTTCGAATCAAGACGGGACATGCAGAGCTTGTGGATTCTATCATGTCTTGAGCACCCCACATCTTTTTCCGCCTCTAGACTTTGGATTCACTTCTTTATTTTCTCTTCTTTTCTTCGGATCGAGACATCTTCTTTCAGTCATCTCGAACCTTGTGCCTCGAGGTATGACCTGCTCAGGCACCAAAACAAACGAACAAAATTTTTCTACCCCTGTTTTCACTAGGAAAATTTCTTGAGTTATTTGTAACAAAACTCTATACTACTTCATTATTGAAAGCAATAAAAAGGGATGAAATGGTGTACGCTGGAAAAGAGACTAGGGAGTGGTGACCCTATATGTAACATGAAAGCAACTAGGGAGTGGATACCATATGCTGGCAAAGTGACTAGGGAGTGGAGACCCTATGTCTAAAATAAAGTCATCAACTAGGGAGTGGAAACCCTATATTGGAAAAGCGACTAGGGAGTGGAGACCCTATGTCAAAAAAGCATCAACTAGGGAGTGTAGACCCTATGTTTGAAAATCATTAACTAGGGAGTGGATACCCTATGTTGGAAAAGCGACTAGGAAGTGGGGATCGTACGTCTAAAATAAATTCAACTAGGGAGTGGAGAACCTATGTTGGAAAATAGACTAGGGAGTGGAGACCCTATGTCTAAAATAAAATTTACTAGGGAGTAGAGACCCTATGTCTGAAAACATCAATTAGGGAATGGAGACCGTATGTTGGAAAATCGAATAGGGAGTGGAGATCCTATGTCTAAAATAAAATCAACTAGGGAGTGGAGACCCTATGTTGGCAAATCATCAACTAGGGAGTGGAGACCCTATGTTGGAAAAGAGACTAGGGAGTGAATACCCTATGTCTAAAAAATATCAACTAGGGAGTGGAGATCCTATGTGGGAAAAGCGACTAGAGAGTGGAGACCCTACGTCTAAAATAAAGTCAATTAGGGAGTGGAGACCCTATGTTGAAAAAACGACCAGGGAGTGGAGACCCTATATCTAAAATAAAGTCAACTAGGGAGTGGAGACCCTATATTGGAAAATCAGCATCTAGGGAGTAGAGACCCTATGTCTAAAATATCATCAACTAGGGAGTGGAGACCCTATGTTGGAAAAGAGACTAGGGAGTGGAGACCCTATGTTGGAAAATGCAGCTAAGGATTGGAGACCTTATACTACCATGATTTTGAATTTTCTTCTTTTTCTTTTTTTTTTTAATTTTCATAATCATTTCTTTTTATTTTATTTTATAGAATGAGTAAATGCGGAAAAGAATTTTAGAGGAGACTTCCCTTTTTGGAGTTGTTGCTGCAAAGGTGTTTCCAGCCCTTGCACAGTTTCTTTTGGTTACACCTGCTTTCGCAAGGTTGCTTTTGGATTACACCTGTTTCCTGTTTTTTTCAAACAAAGAACAATTGTCAGTTTGAATTGGTGGTTGGTTTGATTGTTTCAGCCACTTGACCTCGGCCCTTTCAACTGCAACTGGTTGTTTCCTAAATACCGATTGCATTTATGACCCTGGAGAAACCTCTGGCTTTTCCATACTTTGCCATGCCGGTTAGTAACGTGGGACTTAACCTTTCAGCTTTATTTTTCCTTTGTGAGCATTCGACTTTGATTTCCTTTCTTTTCAGGAGTTTTTTTATTTCGAAATGTTGGCAAGTCAGAGTTGACTCGATGCGCCTGCCAAGGCTGGGTGCCTTCTTGAATACTGAATCGTATCAGACAAAAACCCTGTAAATCAATCTTTCCATCCTTTCTTTGTCTTAGCTTCAGAACAGAATTAGACCGAAAGGGATTCAAAGAAAAACAAACAATGAAATGGACAAATGAACTTAGACGAGAGGTATCCCTTTTGGGGAAAGGAAAGGACTTATTTGGAGTGCATGCAAACTTCAATGAACATGACATGCCTCTTGGATAGATGCCTGATCCGTGTAAACCATCAAACTCTAAGAAATTCATCACAACTTATGCCTCAAACTCAAGAAACCCTGCTAGGACTCTGTCTATGCCGTTGATTGCGAGGATCCTCTTTTCGATCAGTGGCGCCCTTTGCGGGTTTTCACCAGCTGACCTCTCTCATTTCTCTTCTAACCATCGCCTTATAGTGCTCTTTCGAGTTTTGACTAACAAGACTCTCTCATTTTCAATTTCTCTGCTTACCATCGCCTTACAGTGCACGTGAGGGTTTTCACCAATAAGACTCTCTCATTTTATTTCTCTCAATTTGTTGTATTGGGTCCAAGTAACTGTATCTTCCAATTTAAACCTCTTTGTCGATCGATCAGAAGGACTTGAACAGGGTTTTGGTAAAAAGGATTTGGATTGAGTGACAATTTGAAACCTTTCGGGTAAAAGTGTCACGACCCAAAAACCATAAGTCGTGATGGCACCTAATTCAATCATCTAGGTAAGCCAACTAACAGAAAAACACAACTCAACTGAGATTATAAGAGAGTAGATAATAGATAATTGAACATTTACAAATTTACCCAAGACCTAGTAGTACGAATCACGAGCTTCTAAGACTTGAAATATCAAAACTGATACAAATAAATATATGTTTAAAGGTTACATAAACAGAGTAGCAACAACCTAAGCTACCAAAAACAAGTGGCAGCTATATCCAAAAGGCACGAATATCTTCCGAATCAGCACCCGGCGTCACTAGCAGCTCCGCTCAGAAATCTGTACACATTGTACAGAAGTGTAGTATCAATACAACCGACCCATGTACTGGTAAGTATTTTGTCTAACCTCGTCGAGGTAGTGACGAGGCTTTTAGTTGAAAGATACTTATTGTTATGACTTGTACATTAGACTAACAGTATAGGCAGTTCAAAACATAACAGATAAAAATACCGTATACAACTCTGCGAGACAGTCAACAATTACTAGCACGAATGTGATGACCCAAGGAGTCATTTTATGAATTTGGACTCCGTTCTAGGCTTAATAGCCCTAGAAAGATTAATTTTAAATACCACGATTTGCGTGCACAGTCTGGGCGTGAAACCGGAAAGCTTTTATGTGAAAATATGAGAAATAGTAATTTCTAGAGTTAAAATTTGATTATGGTTGACTTTGGTCAATATTTTTAGTAAACGGACCCGGATCCATGTTCCGACGATCCCCGGAGGTCCGTTGAAAAATATGGGACTCATACGTATGTCCGAAAATGAATTCCGAGGTCCCAAGCCTTAGAAATCAAGTTTTGAAAGAAATTATTTTGCTGAAATATTAATGAAATAAAGAAAAGAATTAATGTTTGAAACCATTGGTATCGGGCCCGTATTTTGGTTCCAGAGCCCGGTACAGATTTGTTATAGTAATTAGAGGTTAACTGTGAAATTTGGTGAAAAAAGAAGTTTATTTGACGTGACTTGGACATTTGGTTGAAAAGTTATAAACTTTAAGTGTTCTTGAGGAAAATGATGAGTTTTGAGGTTTAATTAATGGTTTTACATGTTATTATCATGATTTGATCGCACGAGCAAGTCTGTATGATGTTTTAAGACTTGCGTGCATGTTTTTCTTAGAGCTCTGAGGGCTCGGGTGAGTTTCGGATAGGCCACAGGAAGTTTTTACACTTGAAAGATTGCTGGTTTTTCTGCTGTCAGTGCACAACACTTTTTTGCATTGTGTTCGCACCCCTTTGAACGTGAACGCACAGATTTTGTTCTATGCGAACGCACCCCTCCCCCCCACCCCTAAATGCGAACTCATAGAATTAGTGGGCCCGGGGGAGCCGCCTGGCTTTCCTTCTACACGAACGCACTGCTTCAACGCGAACGCGGAGGGCCCTGGGAGCTAAAGCTCCGCGAACGAGGCCCAAAGGGTGTGAACGCATAGGCCATCAGGACTGGGCCATACGCGAACGCAGCCCCTTTGATACAGACGCATAGGTATGCTGCCCAGTCATATATATACAATTTAAAAACGGGCATAACCCTTTCTCCTTCATATTTTTGAACCCCACAGCCCTAGGAGGGAATTGCTTCACCAATTATCATCCCCAAGTTGTTGGTAATCAGTTCTAAACTTTACTCTTTCAATTCCTTATTGTTTTTCATCACTTTTAAATCAAAAACTAAGAATTTTCATGGTAAAAATTGAGGGTTTGGGTAGAATTAGAGAATTTTGTAAAAATCAAATTTTACCTCAAATTGAGGTCGGATTTCGAAACTAATTGTATATTTGGGTTCGTGGGTGAATGGATAAACGTAATTTGGTATGAACCCCGAGTTTAGACCAAGCGGGTCGGGGGTCGGATTTTCACATTTTTTGAGAAAACTTAGAAAAAATTATAATTTTCAATAAAGTTAGTTCCTTTAGAATTAATTAATTATATTTAGTTAATTATGATTAGATTAACTTGGTTTCATGTTGTTGTGATAATATTTGGTGAGTTTATGAGAAATATTGTTTCCTGTTTACCATTTGTTGAGATCAAAGTGTTGTGAAAGTTTTGATACATAAATAAATTGATAGTGATAAGGGTGGACAATTGATAGTTATAAGGGTGGACAATTCATAGTAATAAGGGTGGAAAATATGTGTCACGACCCAAAATCCTAACTCAGGTTGTGATGGCGCCCAACAGCGGGTCAGGCAAGCCAATATTTGTCTAACAAAGGGTTCCTTCTTATTTGATTAAACATTTCATCATACACCAAGTTATAAGGTTTGAAACACAATATTTAATAGATAATTAACCAAGTTTAAACCAAAAGTAGTCATAACGAGGAGGGAGCCAAAATATATATACAGTCTATAATCCATGATAATTACTACGTGTGTGCCAGGAACTAGTGTCACGAGTACCACGGGCATACTAACTGGATATACAAAAGATGAAAATATACAATTCCCACTGTATGAAATAAATAGACGGGAAAGTAGCAACAGAAACTCCATGGTGCTGCTGATGATCGTCAGGGGAAGCAGATCACCGTGAAGTCAGACCCACTATGTCAGAATCTGTCTCCGGTATGATAACCAGATGCGCCAGCTTCAGAACCTGTACAATTAAGTATAGAAGCGTAGCATGAGTACATAAATAATATGTAACCAGTGAGTATCCCGTCTAATCTCGAAGAAGTAGTGACGAGAGGTCGACTTGACACTCACTAAGGTCCAACAGTACAATATTACAGGATATAATGAAAGCAGTAGGCATGTATGACAGTGAACAACAAATACGTATAAAGCACAGAAAATCCAAGTAAATACTGACAGTAAATAACAATATTTGCTTTCTTTTCCCCAAATGTCTGTCAAGTCAATAGCCACGAAACAGTACCAAATAGTCATGCGCACACAGGAATAAGACAACCGACCGGAGTCGCAAAGATAATAACTATGCACTGTCGAGGGTCGAACGACCCGAACCATAAGTGCATCTTTTTCCCCGCTCGCAAATCAATCATGCGACGCGGTTGATATAATAACAATAATGGCTACCCCGCTCGTGAATCATACCTGCGACTCGGTTGCTCGTATACTTGCATAGAATCATCGTAAGGCTACCCCGCTCGCGAATCATACATGCGACTCGGGTGCTCGTATACTTGCATAGAATCATCGTAAGGCTACCCCGCTCGCGAATCATACTTGCGACCCGGGTTCTCGTATACTTACACAGAATTATCCATAAGCTCAGTAGAAACTATACTTATAACAGGGATTAATCAGCTGCAAATTCAGATGTAACTTACTACTAGTCTCATGCTAGTTGAAGAGTAATAAACAGCTCAAAGTACGCTTAGAGATACATATAAGGCACACAAAAGCATGCTCGGAGCCCGAAAACTACCCGACATGTCATAATAGTAGCTACGCACGGACTCTCGTCACTTCGTGCGAACGTAGCCCCCAAAAACAATTACACATAGCATTTAAATCACCTAAGGGGACAATTCCCTCTTACAAGGTTAGAAAGAATACTCACCTCGCGTCGAATCTACCTCTCGGACCAAGAATGCGCCCGAAACTCCGAACTCTACACCCGAGGACTTGTAGCTAGCCAAATGTTATACAATTATATCAGTTCATGGTCAACGTATGGAAATTATCCTATTCATTCAATAAATTCAACATTCTTGAAGAATTCCCAAAATTCAATCCCAGACCCGCACGCTCGAATTCTGAAAATTCGCGAAGGAATCACTCACCCAAAGACTAAGGATCGTTAATATGTGATTTCTACTTGAATTAATAGCAATTAAATGAGGAAATTCATCAAATTCCTCAAGAACCCTAAGTTACTACCCAAATCTTGATTTTTCACCAATTTAGTAGTTAACTCAACTAGTAATTCATGTATTAAACTAGTATTAGTGTGGGATTAACTTACCTCTTCAGAAGATAGGTCGTGGAATCTCTTCTCCAAGCTCCCAAGTCTTTAATGTAGGTGAGAAGTGAAGAAAATGGGTAAAAGCCCGTGTTTCAAAGAAACACACTGCCTAAGCTTACAGTGATTCCGCACCTGCGGCTCAAGGACCGCACCTGCTAGAAAAAGCTCGCACCTGCGGAACTGGACGGGGAAGGCTGGTCTCGCACCTGCGGAGAGGATACCGCACCTACGGCTCTACTCCTACGGAACATGGTCCGCACCTGCGAGAAATGGCCTGGTGACTGGGCAACCGCACCTGCGGTCACACCAGATCAGGTGCACCAGCAGTTGCATCAGTTGGTTTTTAGTCCCGTTTGGTGCCCGAGAGGCACCTGGCCCACCCGAGCTCCCGTCCAAATATTCCAACAAGTCCCAAATCATAATACGGACTCGCTGGAGCCTTCGGAACACTTAAAACAACGCTAAAACTCAAAATCACACCCCAAAACCCCTAGAATAATAACTTAAGAATTTCAAGTTCTTTATTTCTATAACAATGCGCCGGACCGACCTATACTACTCGGAATGACACCAAATTTTGCAGGCAAGTTATAAATAACATAGCGGAGCTATTCCCGGTCTCGGAATTCCATTCAGACCTCGATAACATAAAATCACGTTCCAAACCAAATTTCAAACTTAAGGAAATTCTTATTTCTATATTGGGCGTCGAAATGCTCCTGGATCATCGAAAACCCATTTCGAACATACGCCCAAGTCCGAAATCATCATACGAAGCTATTGGAACTGTCGGAACTCGATTCCGAGGTTGTTTGCTCAAAATATTGACCGAAGTCAAACTTGGCCAAAAAGGCCACCCTTAAGGAACCAAGTGTTCCTATAGCACTCTAAACACTTCCAAATCCCGAACCACCCATCCCCGTAAGTCATAAATCACAAGAAGCCTCCATGGGAAGTCTCACTTAGGGGAACGGGGCCCTAATATGCAAAATAACCGGTCGGGTCGTTACACTCTCCCCTTCTTAAATAAACGTTCGTCCTCGAACGGGTCTAGAATCATACCTGAAGTGACGAATAGGTGTGGATATCTGCTCCGCATGTCCTCCTCGGACTCCCAAGTCTCCTCCTCAACTGGTTGGCCCCTCTGATCCGTGTAACTTTTCTGTCTGGACTGAGCTGTACGGAGCTTCCCCTGAATTAACTTCACCCTCTCCAAAGCATCTCTAACCAGATCCGTGCCATATAACTTAGTGTCGCGCCCCCTTTTCCCTCTCTCTTAAAGCGGAAAGATCGTGTGTATGACATTTTGGACAACTTCTTTTGAAGGTTAAAAGGAATAGTCGCCACCTAACAATTTTTATGGTGTGTTAGGGCACCTATATTAGTTAACTCATAAGACTAGTTTACATTACCAGAGATTGGGTAAGGGCTTGAAAATATCCCAAGGGGAAGGTATTAAGAACCCTTCAGGATCCACAACTGTGGTTTCCGGCAAAATGTTTTTCGTGAATTCGGACAATAAGCAAATAACAAGTATGGCTCATATAAGAGGGGATTTCAAACAAGTATTGAAGTCTATTACAAAGTTGAATGAAACCAAAAGAAAATATTTGAGAAAGAAATGTCCTAGGTTTAAAGTAATATGGATCACATCAATGCAATGCCCGATAGGCAGAGCTACACGTGGTATTAGTGCACCGGTCATCATATCCATATTCTACCCTTCCCACCCCGTGAAGGTATTTAGAGCGTGTGTTGGTCACGAAGCATATTGCGTGCTCTTACCCGTCCCATCCTAACAGTCCTGGAGGAAGTTAGGACTACTATTCCTACAGGGTAAGTACTAGGCTGAACCCCTAGGTTAAAGGGCAAAAAATTCTAAGCGACAAATAAAACAGTTAGGACTGCAAAATAGTGGCAAACACAAAAGTAGATACGAGGCTCATATATCCCTCCACAAGTCAATACACATGGTGAGCACGACTCAAAGACAAAGAGGTCTCAAATTTCAGAACCTAAGACAGGCTGGCTACACGTGAATAATATAGCGGGACAGATTAATTACTGAGTTTTAGAAGAAGTAACCTGGTCAGTTTTAAACTATGAATTCTTATCTGCAATTAGCCAAGTTATGCACAGAGAAAATAGTGTCTAGTTTTACAAATGTTGATACCTAAGGCTTGCCTAGGTGTGTAAAATACTCCAGTCATCCTGTTTTAGTCCCAGGTAATAGTGAATAGTCGGGATGAACCTGTTTAGACTTAGTCGTGGTGGAAAAGTGAGTACTTAAACAAGTATGGATGCAAGTCCTACGAAGCATGATATATAAATGCAGGAAGGATGTTGAGTATGCAAACCTATGCATGCTGTTTTTTTAAATGCACAAACGTTTTCAGGAATCGAAACTAATTTTAGCGAGATTTACCTATCACACGTCTTTTGATTCGAAACAGTACATACAAAAGCATAATTTTGATTAAGTGCAGGACCTAGTACATGATTTCTAAGTGTTCAATGCAGTTTGTTTTAAACACATGAATTTGACATAAACAGCATGACCATGCTGATAATGGAAGCCCTAAGGTAGCATGGTCTCTAATGCAAATATTGACATTTAATGTTATTGCATATCCTAAACAGGATTTCTATATGGAGTAATTGTGAAAATGCAGAGGCAGTAATATTATAACAACCATTTTATAGTTATTTTAACTAGGAACAGGATTTCTAAGTGGACATGAGTAGGGATGATGCAGCAATTATAACAGCCTTTTACTACGAACATGATGAGTATGATGAGATGCTGCAATAACTAGACCTAAAGCATGGTATCTAATGCATGTATGGAAAGTATTCCTAAACATGTGACTATTTCACACATAGGTAAAATAAACCCTATAAGCATGTTCTCTACCCGTAATTATACTAAGCATGCATAACCCCCACCCATTTCACTATCCAACCCCGGAGTTGTTTTTACAATTAATTATTACATACCAGCATTGCATAAATTACACAAATGAATAAGAAAATTAAGAAGTTACACTATAGGGAGCCTAATAGTAGGCCCAATTATCCAGATCCAAACATGCCATATGCCATGACCCTTGTAACCCAGGTGTGTCAGAGTTCCTAAGGACCTCAGAGGATCCCAGGCAGTGCTCACACCCAAGTTCCCTAGTCAGGTTTGAGTAAGTGTAGTGTGGAATGCCAGCCTTGTGTATCAGAGTTCATGGGTACTCAAATGGTCCCCAAGGCAGTGCTCACATGAAGGGGGCTGAACTTAGAGACTAAGAGTAGGGAGATGTGCTTATAGTTTTAAGAGAATTGAGTTGAAAAGGTTTTTTCTGAAATTGTTTTGAAAGACAGCTTTAGAGAACAACACAGGAGTTTGTAAAAAAACCAGTTTGAGGAGGAAAAGAAATAACTCAGCAAAGCATAAATAGTTCAAAAAGCAAACACAAGCAGGGGAAAAGGGGTTGGGGACAAGTAGTGAGAACATAGTGGCATCCAAGTTAATCATCAGAGAAGTCTCACAAGACTCAAATAGTTCTAGCCATAACAAAGGTATTCATGCTAAGAGTTTAACAGTATTATATTGGGGAAATCACATAGAGTCACACATCAGGTTCAGGATCATATGACAACTAAGTATTATGAACACATGCTCGTAGTGTTAGGAGTCAGGTATATTCATGATGAAAACATATAAGAAAACACTGGACATGCTGAAATAAGAGGAAAAGCAGTCACATAGATAAAACAAGTAGGCTAGTTTCATAGGAATCAGGCAGAATCATAGTGAAT
>ML247038.1:0-59890 GCA_005239495.1 Nicotiana undulata
CAGTCCAGCTGCCTCTCGAGCACATGGCTCACATCCATCCGGGTCACAGCCACGGGTGTCACATCCAAGCGTGTCACAGCCACGGGTGTCACAGCCAGGGGGGTCACAGGTATCAGTATCACAGCCGCTTCCGGTCGATCCCGTTATGTCGCAGTCACAGGGATCACATCCATCTTCATCAGCGACTCTATCTCTTGCAGGCCTTCGCCTGCGAGATATTAGCATTGACCCCCCTACACCTTCCACACATGCATCTAATGTACCTGATTCCGACGATGATGTTGATGATGACGAGGAGGTGCATCGTGATCAGTATGGCAGGATCATCATAGTCCTTGAGGGTGATGGGTAAGAGTAATTTGATTTTTTTACGTTTATTATTTTGTACAGTTTGTACTAATATATTAATGTATTTTTTTTGTTAAATTGCGGGTTCATCCCGAGTAACACTACTACGAGGATAATCACCAAAGCCACCAGAAAGCTTTATGATGCCCCTTATACGAGTTGGAGCGAATTCCCATTCTCGCTGAAGGAGCAAATTTTCAATGAATTTAAGGTATAAATTTTCTTTTAAGCTTTATAATTATTTATATTTATGATATTTTCATACAATATTTAACTTTTGAAATACAGAGCAAGTGTGTATGGGAACACCGATATAGCGCGGAGGTGGCTGCAAATTTTAATCTTAAGGCTCGGAAGCGGTTGTCGCATAGTTTCTCCAACGCTAGACTGCACAACCAGAAGCCTGAATGGTTGCTTGACCATTTATGGGAGGCTCCTTGCACACTGGAGGTGCGATCAGCCAAGTTAGCCAAGAGACTATAAAAAGAAGATTGTTAGGTAATTTATTAATTTATTTTAATTTTCAAAGTATATCAATTCTGTTTATTAACTATAATTTATGAATTTTCAGGAAAAGAAGTTGGGTGGTCCAATGAAGCAAGATGAGTTATTCAAGGAGACTCATATTGTCAAGAAGAAGAAAGAGACTGATCCAGAAAGGTGGGTCGAGGGCTGAGCATCGACTGTACATGTAAGTTTTTTCATTAAGTATTTTGATTTACTCTTATATAAATTTTCAAGTACTAATTAAATATAATTTTTCTTATAGGATCGCTTCACAGCTGACGTGGAGGAATTCATACGCAGTCAGCCACCTAATGAGTCGGGCGAGGCAATCCATATTTCGCAGGAGGATGCAGAAAGACTATGGATGCAGGCGGCTGGCGGTGCAAAATATGGGAAGGTATACAGGATTCCTAATAAGAAGTTCCATCGCTATCACTGTGGAATGCAAGGAATAGGAACTTCCTCGCAAGGCGAGCAACTAGACCGGGAGAGCATCTCCTCTATGCGGGAGACTGTGGCAAAGCTCACAAGCGAGCTACAAGCGTCCAAGGAAAGAGAGANAGTCATCGCCAGAGGCTCACCTTGAACATGACCGTTCCATCCGTCCTCCCCATCGTAGTTCCTCCCGTCTTCCCCGTTGTCGTTCTTCTCGTCCTCCCCGTGGTCGTTCTTCTCGTCCTCCACAAAATGACCCTTCTCATTACCGTCTTGATAATGAAGATTCATCAGACGGTGATGATAATGATGTAGAATGAAACAATCATTGAGTAGTTGTGTATACTTTCAACTAGACAATAGAACTTTGGTTCTTTTGCGAATGGCTTTGTAATAAGTGTTAACTTATTAGTTTTGTTAGTTTAATTTTGTAGTTCTATTGAACTTTAGTTTTAATATTAGTTTTAATATTGGTTTTAATGTTGGTTTTAATGTTGTTGTTGTGTTATTGTGTTCTTGTACTTCTTATTGTTGTTGTTGTTGTTGTTCTTATTGTTGTTGTTGTTGTTGTTGTAATAGGATTTGGTATGCTGGCAGGTGGTGTAGCTGCCAAAATAGGCAATTTTCTGCCAAAATAATACCCAGAAAAGCGACCAAAGTTGGTCGCTATTCTATTTTTTAAAAAAAATCCTGGGATATAGCGACCAAAGTTGGTCGCTACTGAACCCAGATTTCAGGAATAGCGACCAAAGTTGGTCGCTATTTTCTTAAAAAAATCATTTTTTCTGCGATTTAGCGACCAAAGTGGGTCGCCAA
This sequence comes from Nicotiana undulata, assembly GCA_005239495.1. Classification (NCBI taxonomy): domain Eukaryota; kingdom Viridiplantae; phylum Streptophyta; class Magnoliopsida; order Solanales; family Solanaceae; genus Nicotiana; species Nicotiana undulata. The sequence goes on from ML247038.1 coordinate 2,107, forward strand.
TTTATTAAAAAAAAATTCAAATTGTTACGATTAACGACCAATTCTGGTCGCTATGGATTAAAAATAATTAAAAAAAATTATTCGTTAGCGACCAACTTTGGTCGCTATTGTCCAGATTTTAAAAAAAAAATATTTTACAGACCAAAGTTGGTCGCTATATTTTATATAATAAATAAATAAATAATAACGTAATTTAACTTAAGCGACCAACTTTGGTCGCTTAAATTATATTATTAAAATATTACAGCGACCAATGTTGGTCGCTTTTTGTTGATACCCGTTATATCATGTAGCTACTATATAATTGATCTTAAATTCCTGGTTGATTTATGAGCTATGAAGCCTTCCTGATTTCCTGAGTTGGTTCTTGTTCTTTATGCCTTCTTTCTGCTGTTTAAAGTGCTTTATCAACCCGCTCTACAACATCATTGTTAAAGAATAATGGGGAGAGTTTGATATGCTTTTATATTTTTCCTATACTTGAGGGATAAATTTTTATAGTAAGTGGATCTCAACAAATCATATCATCAAGGATAAAGTGAGATGCTATGGTTTTATAATTTTCCGTACTAAAAAAGAAAGAGTATCAGTAACATAAATTAAATTTACAGAGAATGGTGCTGGATTCAGCCGTTGGGTACTTACTTCAGCTGTGGCCTGTGGAGGAGACACATTGCTTCAGGTGGTGTTATCTTATTTTATCACTTTACCGAAAAAAACTAATATATGTACTGAAAATCTTTTTTTAAAAATTCACTTAAACACGATACCAGTTTAAAAATAATGTAAGTAAACATCAGTCTTGAATATAAGTAGCTTTATTAAGACCCCATAGCATATTCAGACCCGTCTACAAGCTTAATTGTGGCAATGGTCAATGAATGATCAACTAAAGTTAAAAAGTTACTGCTTGTATTGTTTTGAGGTTGATTTCAAATGCTAATCATGAAAGCTTAATCATTTATGTAAGCAGAGAGACTAAAATTTGGGAGAGAACACGTGAAGTAGTTGGCAAGCAAAAGATAGATTCCAAAAGCAACCAATGTTTTCTTTCTTTTTTTGCTTAGTTTCCTGAGATGCCAAGAAAACATATATTCTGGCTTGAAAAGCAAAATATAGTTAAAGAGAAGAACAAACAGAAGAAAGTCCTCATTTTTATGAGTTTGCTACGCTAGTTAAGTAACAGCTCAGCTTCTTTCTGGAATCAGAAGTTTCTGTTTTATGACTTTTACCTGTTGCTCTCACTTTAGGGACCCCACTTCCCCTCTTCTTATTCGAATGCTTGCAGCTGCGAAAGCTTGTATTTTCCTCACAAATCCAGGAGCTAGACTTAGCAGCAGCGACAGCATATTCATTACTCAACATGGCCATGGATTCAACAAGTAGCACTATGAAATATTACATTCTTGCCTTACACACATTTCAATTGCTAGCCTCAAGCCCCTTTGGTCTATGTGGTAAGTATGCATATCATTGTTGTTATATTCACAAAATCTAGACGTTGTTAGTTCTGAGTTTAATTTCATCTGCATTTCTTGTTCGCACGCATATACATACTAAGTCCGAGTTCTGCTGAACTTGTGATAACCCATAGTTGAATCCGTCACTGATACTCGTACGCCTTTGTTTTTGCCAAAAAATGCAGATAGAGCCGGGACAAATCCTGGCCTTGGACTGCACAGGAAATTAAGACTGCTGCAAGTTGAATCAACCAGTCCAGAGAATGGAATATACACTTCCCCTCCTCTGCTTTCAGGAGCTGTACCACCACCAAGTCCACAAATTATTAACTCTCCTCCTTCAACTCCAGGGAACTCTCCTAATCCATATGGGATATTCACTCCTTCCCCTCCTACTCCTTCAGGAACTATGCCACCACCTTTACTTTCCACTTCTCCGCCGCCACCATCTCCTTCTACTCCTTCAGGGGCAATGCCACCGCCATTACTTTCCACTTCTCCACAGCCACCATCTCCTCCTACTCCTTCAGGGGCTATGCCGCCACCTTTACTTTCCATTTCTCCGCCACCACCATATCCAAATGCACAAAGTCCACAGCATAATGCACCTAAGCAGCCACCACTGAATAGTCACTCATCGCCAACACCACCACCACCAGCTCCTAATAAGAAACCTGAGAATGCAGTTTGGTGCGTGGCTAAGCCAACAGTACCAGCAGACTTGATTCAGCAGGCACTGGACTATGCTTGTGGTTCTGGGGCTGGTTGTGATGCCATACAGCCCAATGGGGCGTGCTACCAGCCGGCTACGTTGCTTTCTCATGCTTCTTACGCTTTCAACAGCTACTGGCAGAAGAAAAAACAGGGCGGAGGGACTTGTGACTTTGGAGGAACAGCTATGCTCGTCACTGTTGATCCAAGTAAGACTCTCAACTACCTTAAAAGCTCTAAACTATGAGAATACATTACACATAACAGTTACCTTAACGATTATATACGCTGGCAGTGTACCTTTAGTCCTGTAACATATCATTGACTTTATCTGAACATTTTGACAGGTTATGATCAGTGCCGTTTCACCTGCAACTGATTGTGGAAGACAACATTTGAGATTGAGAGGACTCCAAGACTGGATAGGCAGATATTTGCATATGTTATTTACTATACGAGGGACTGGTGTGACCTCATGGGATTCTTGTCTGTTTTTCTTTTTTGCTTGTTCTTTTAAAAGAACTCGATGGTGATGTACTACTACTTCACAATTGAATGGGACATAATAGACGACCTTTAAATATTTGTCCACTTTCGTCAATAAAGAAAGATGAAGCAAAAGCCTTTATCAAATAGTCCAGTATCCAAAATAGATACTCCCCAAGTGTAGAATTTCAATTCACTCAAGCCTATAATTTTGCTCACCCATATCAGAAATATAGGTGTCTAATTTCATCTAGTAATGATATGCATTCGTCGAACATATTGACAACTAGAATGATCTGACGTATGGATAGAAAGAAAGATGCAGGAAATGCAAATATCAAAATTGCTTGGGGGGAAAGATCTCTTTGTACGAACTTATGCCAACTGTGGATTCCAAAAGGCTATTTAGTTCCCCCTTTCTTCAGTAACCTAACCCGGAAATCAAGCATAAGGCATGTGAAGCACCCATTACTGAAAGCAGATCGTGCTTTTGCAGTCCATTAGTTGATCTAAGTCAATGAAGTTATCAACGGGAGACATATTTGATAGAGGTTTTGTCCATACTGGTAATAATCAAAAGAAAAAGAATGGCTTTCCCTTGCTGTGTAGGGAAGAAGTGAACTCTTATTTAGTTAAGAGACCAAACTGCAACAGGAGCTTCAGTTGCATAAATATTTTCACATTCATCTCTTATTTAAATTGCAGTACGTTCATCAGATAAAACCTAAAAACTCTATTGGCAAGGTTAATCAAACTGGTCAAATGGACATATGACATTCTCGCAGTATGCCACGATCAAGAAGACAAGACATGACATGGAAGCTAGCAGAAACTTTTACTTTATGGTAACGAGCCCTTCCGTTTCATGACAAGATAAAAGTAACACAACGTGTCAAAATGTTCTGTCCATGGAACAACTTACATGCTTCTCAAGTCTACTATCTCTTCCACAACCTTAATGGAGACATGCCTCCTGTACCAAACAGTACTAGGAAATTACTGCTTTCTTTTCTTCTTTTTTTAACTACTATTAAGCACAGTGATTATCCACAAGATACCCTTTATGGAATTCCAGGCCTCTACTACCCTACTTTGACATGACTATTTTCAGAGAAAGCTACAATAGCATCTATGATCAGTTGAGCCAATCTTTCATATCATCTACCAAATCTTTGAAGTCTGCGACGCCGTAATTCTTCCAATGATAGGTCTTGAATCTCATCTGTTGAACTAAGAGATGACAACCCATCATTTGTACGACTTGTGCCACATATTTCACAAACACTTAACCAGCCTGAATTATCAAATGTACATGCTTGGCATCTCCATGTTTGAGATGTATCTCTTGTCTGCCTGCCACCAACAGTTCCTCTACCAGCAACTCGTGGTTGGCTTCGGAATAAGCATTTCACAAACCTTAAAGGCCAGTTCAGTGCATGGGTAAGACCTCTGATTACGTTCCTTAGTGGATTTGCACCTGAATACGATGCTTTTAAACGCAAAAACAGAAGGCCAGCAAGTATTCCACCAAGGTGCCCAAGAAATGAGACACCGGGTACAAACATTTGTATGAGAATGAGTTCTGCCCAGGCAGCGTATCGAGTAGGCACCAGCAGCCCATGCACATATGTATAATCATCTGATTGTGCATTGAGAATAACTTTCATAGCAAAGAGGACACCAGAAAAACCCACAGCATATTCCTTGTAGTAGGGTCTCTCGTAGTCAAAGAATAAAAGAAGTGATTTTGCAAGTATTAGTGTAATGCCCTGGGACATAGCAACTAAGGCTGCAACCGTCGATGCAAATTCTGCACTTCCCATTGATGTCTCCAATTGTATCCCCTTCCACAGAAGTGAAAGCATATTGTAGACCAGGTGAGAATCGTTCACGTGGTAGAACGCTGACAGGAAGAATCGTTTCAGGTCCTTGTACTGCATAAAAAAAGGGAAAATGTCTATCAGGTGAAGACAATATAACAGTTAGTCCACTTGGACTTCCAAACACCCTGACATACAGCTCAAGACAAGAGTTGCAGTCATATGATGCACTAACAATACGGCAGAGAAGCAACATAAAAAACAACAGCAACAACAACAAATACAAACCCAGTGAAATCTCACAAGTGGGGTCTGGGGAGGGTAGTGTGTACGCATGACCTTACCCTTACCTCATGAGGTATTGTTTCCTAAAGATCCTCGGCTCAAGAACAGAAAAGGGAGCAGAAGCAATGGCAAAAGGAATTTAAGAGTGTGAACATATCAAGTCTACGGGGCATGTATGTCTAAAAGTATTATAGTATCAACAAATTCACAAAGTCAATATTTGATAAATAACTCATATTTTATTCAGAAAATACCATAATAAAGAAGCCAATGAAAGCATGCAAATTCCGGTATATACCCTTTTACTTTTATAAATTGTTCATATTTGACCTCCGCTATACTTTGGAGCAAAAATACCCCTGCTGCTACAATTCTTATCAAATATGCTCCTATCTCAAACAAAGATCCACTGTAGCAATGACTCAGCTTTTAAAATTCCATGTGGACTGACATTTGGATGGGGTGGATGCCACGTGGCATGCCACCACACCACTCTAACCTTATTACCCACTTCCCTAACTGACATTCACATCCATCCATTAAAAAATCAGCAAACTAACAAAAACCCATCTAAAGACAATCCAAAAAATCCCAAACATCAAGAAGTTTCAAGACTGAATCATATGAGCTAATTTCATAAAAGCTGCCAAAACAAATTTTATAAACAAAAGTACCCCAAACACAGATATATCACGCAAAAATCTAACTGTGGAAAAGAATAGGGTAAACAATGGAAGAACGATGAAATCTTCATTGCTAGGTAGGATTCATGTTCCCAATTAAGAGAACTCCTCATCTGAAGCACACATATTATCTCAGTTTATCAAAAAATTCAATCTTGCAAATGTTATATGTTAGAATTTTAAGTGAATCTGTGTGTTCATATGAATTGAGAAAAGTATGGTTCTTTAGACCCTTCTCATAGTGTGAGTTAGAGCATGACTTTTGGGACATTCATTTAGCTTGAAAGATTGCATCAAGTTGGAGAAGATGGGCCCATGGCAAAGGCAGATTTAAGCAATCACGGATTCACAATGGACCCATTTGGGTGATCTTCAAGCTTTTTCCAAATAGTCCAATGGTGATTTTAGTTTCCCTTCAACTACATTTTCCCAAATCAGTAAGTGAATCTAAACTAAAGCACAACAAATGATTTTTCCACACGATTCTAACAATGGATAACCAACAAACTCAGTTTTCTGATTTCGAAATTTGAAATCTGAAAGCTTTCGGCTTCAAAAATGGAAACTAAAATCACCATAGGAAATTAGAGGTTACCTAAAATGATTACTTCCCCAACGCAATTATTAGTGGTTGTTGGTGGCTTTGGGTAGGGAAGACAAGATGCCAGAAGAAAAGGAAAAATGGGAAAATTTAGAGAAAGTATTGTCCTACTGGGGAAGGGGGTAAAATAAGGTTAGGGTGCTGAGGTAGCATGTCACGTGGCGTCCACCTCACCCAAATGTCCACCCACGTGGAATTCTAATTGCTGAGTCATTGCCATAGCAGACCTCCGTTAGAGATAGGGGCATATTTGATAAGAATTGCAACGGTAGAGGTATTTGTTTTCCCAAAGTATGACGGAGGTCAAATGTAAACAATATTTAAAAGTAGAGGGGTAAATCTGACCCTTTTCCCAAAACTATATCAACAAAATGTGCAGCTTGCGAACAATAGCTTATAACCTCAGACACACTTATCGGTTATAAAGAAGGATTGGCATGTCTTTCAGACTTTCAGTAATATTAGGGTCCGTTACTTTCAAATTTAGTTGTTCAAGAGAAGCCATTAATTTTCAGATATATTAAAACACAACACTGAAAGAAAAGTCTGCATTTAGAATGAATATAACACATTAATTGAAGAAAATATCCAGACCCTATAAGCTTATTTTTCAAAGAAAAGAAAAAAGGGACATTCACCTATCAAACAACTCAGAGAAGCTTGTTCTCCTAATAAGACAAAGTTTTCACACAATATTCACAGCATAAAGAAACAAATTTAAGAGGAACAATAAAGTTACACTTTCAGCAGAATATGTTGAGTCAGGTAGTAAAAACAGATACCCGTTAATAAAAGATATTGCAATCTTGTTGCTATAATAGAGAAACTCAAAACTAAACAAAGAATTCCAAGTTCATCACAATTCACATGATAGAAAGACAATAGCTGAACAAAAAAATTCACATGCCACATTACAGATGAGATGATGGTTAGCTAAGGTTAGATTTAATGTGTTTAAGTTCAAATCCAAGGCTGTATATAATTCCATATGACCTGTTCCACGTCTACACCGTCTTCTCCCCTCTCCCACTCCAGCATGTATTTGTTAATAAGTAATATGGGGAGAAGTAAGTAATCAAGAAGTCTACAGTAAAATTAAAAAAAATTGAGCAAATCATTGCACATATTTCTTGGATATGTAACACGGGGAAAATGTGAGTTGAAATGAAGTCCTCAGCAAAATCTGAAAGGATCATCAAATGGTCGGCAGAGCTACTCCATCAGTGTACTTGGGCACTAAGAATCTTCACCTCAATAGCATCACATAATGAACTATTGAAGCCAAAACTGAAAACAAATCGCCTATATTGATAGCCATTTACTGGTACACATCCTTTCACTGCTTTAACCAAACTTTTTAGTTTATTTCAAGAAATCTATTTCTATGGTGAATGGCCGTATTGTAAATATACAGTTACAAAAATAAGCTGATCGAAGTAATATTGCTATACCATCTAACACGATTCAGGCCTTGAAATTATTTCAATATTGAACCCTGGACACCTAGTACCAAATCCAGCAGGTGTCAGAATCTATACATCTTGTTATCACTTAGCATAGTTAAGTGCCCTTAAAAACTCATCCGCTGTTTCCACCAAACCAATGTATTTTACCATGGTTAAGTAATAAATGAGGTGAAAATGCATATTAATTAACCATAGTTAGGTGGCAAAAGAGTATGTGAAAGACACATGCCATGTTAAGTTTTTACCACACATATGCAGCCTTAGCGCTACGAATGCAACCAAACCCAGAAAAAAAAAATCAGCAAATATTAGCTTCTAACTCATAATTTTAAAAGTATATTAAAGTTCAGTCCAAAAAAATTTAAAGGTTGAATCCATCCAAGTTAAAATCCAAAATCCGCAACAAAAAATTGAAGGCGATGATAGGATTATACCTTAAGGATGAGGTGAGGATTAAACCAGACTTCACTGATGGTAGGGAGTAAAGGATCAAGAAAACTGGGCCTTAAGTATATAATTGTATTAGCCGCAAGAAGTCCTGCTGTAACCGGCGGTTTCCTCTCCAGCCTGCAGTATTCGCTTACTGTATGCAGCGCTAGTAGAGGTAGCATTCCACGTGATACTGAACCCCACCTACCCCTTCCTCTTTCCATCGCTAATTTGTGTATTTGTTGAAGGAATTGCAGCTGCAGGAACAAGAGAATTGATTCAAATTTGTACCGTTTTACTTTCTTTAAATTGTCACCAAATTGGAGATGACGGTGGGAATTTGAATGAAATATGATTTCTGTTTATGAATCTTCCTGGACAAGAAAAGAGTATTCCAGATGCTTCTTTGCCCTCCCCTACCCCAGGCGGCAAAAGGGGGCTATTCTGAATTGATGGTCGACCCAAGATTCGACCCGGCGTGGTTAGCGTTTGTTTCGGAAAAGAACGGAAAAGGATCAAAATTGCTAGTATTTCATTTGGTACAGATATGCTCTCGTCCATCATTTGAATTAAAAATACCCCGTTATTATTTTTCTAACTCACTTAAGTACATAGACGGATCCAGCATTTAAAGGTGTCGGGTGCCAAAAAAAATTTTAATATACACCTTATAATAACTACTAATATATAGTTTGTTCGAAACGATTGTCCGATTAACTTTTTAGTTTATTTGGATAATTAATAAGCACTTTATTTGTAAATATAAAAATTACATCAATTTTTTAGACCCTACTTATAAAATTTTATTGGGTATATATATTATTATTATCGTATAAAAATTACATCTCAGACATTAAGAAGAAAATATAATTATCATTTTAAAAAAGGAATCACACCTTTATTATTTATAACACAAGTAAAATCAATATTTTCACTAAGAAAATATATTTTTTTGTATGCTAAAAATAAATTTGCACAAGTAAAATAAAATCTTTAATAAAGGAACTCCACCGACCAAAATAAGAAAAGAAAAACATCTTCAATAGATAAATTATACCCCATAAGTAAATGCGGAATTAAATAAATTACAAGATCTAAAAACTTAAAATCACAAATCTAATATTTGCGAAATATTCATCATAATTTATTACTAAAGAGATTTAAATTGTATTGACCAATCATAGAATAACACAAATTTTTATGTTATAAAAAGAAAAAAATTATAAATTAATTGTGATCTCAATCTAATCAAGACCCTAGTTTTTTTATATTGAAAAAAGAAACTAAAAGATTTGAGATTAAGAGAAATGCTTATATTATGAAATTTCTAAATTTTGGAGGATCTTGTTTGAGTGTTCTTGCTAAATATCATAGATAAAGTAATAAAATAGAGGGAAAAAATAAAAATAATAAATGACAAATAAGAAATTGGGAGTAGCCAAAAAGGAAAATGAGAGGGAGAAAAGAAATAAGAAGCACAACGAAAGGGGAAAGCCAGACAAGGTTCAAGATAGTTCTAACTTGAATTTTACACACGAGAAAAACTTTCAAAAAGGTCTACCGGTCATGGCACCTTTGTCAAGTTTGCGGATGGGGGTGGCAGGAATATATATTTAACCTAGTTTAAATTTTTTTATACATATATATATGATAATTTTACCAACCAAGCGGGTGCTATACCAGCCCCACCCATAAGGGTGGATCCGCCCCTGCTTAGGCAGCATTTGTTTTTTTAAGATTAAAACGTCTAAATCTGAATACACATCTGAATATCAAGATGTGTATTAAGATTAAGATATCTGAATACACATATGAATATTAAGATGTGTATTAGGATCTGAGTACTAAATGATTAAGACTGTTTGATTTTTAACATCTGAATGTATAAAATTTATCTTTATTTGAAAATTAATAAACATAAAATGCAAACGAAATATTAATTAATCTAATATTCTATCAATAAAATAAATAAATTTTAAAATATAGTAGTTGCTAGTGGTGATGGCTAACGGTGGTGCTTGTGAATGCCGACTAGAGGCACTGGTTGGTGGTAGGTTTGGTTGATGGTGGTAGTTCAGGATAGTAGCTAGTGGTGATTAGTAGTGGTGTTTATGATTGAGGATGGTGGTGGTGAGTGGTGATAGTTAATAATGGCGGTTGGTGGTGATAGTTTTGATTGAGGAAGGTAGTGGTGAGTGGTGGTAGTTTTAAATGATGGGCAGTGCCGATTATGGTTGTTGGCGGTGATGGGTTGTTTAGTTGTGGTAGTTGAGGTGGATGAGTGTTGTTTGTGGTTGAGAATGACGGCGGTGGGAGTGGTGGGGATGGAGGATGGTGTGGTGGTTGTGGTTGAGTATGGTGGTGGTAGTGGTAGTTGAGTATGGTGGTAGTGGTGGTGGTTGAGTATGGTGGTGGCATGATGGTAGTTGATAATGGTTGGCAATGGCGGCAATTCATAATGAATATGTATAATAACATCTTAATGAAATTAAGTCTCTGTTATGGATCTTAATCATACAGACCTATTCAGACCCATTAAGTGGTTCTGAAGTTAAAAAAAAACATTTAATGATTAAGATTTGAATAATTAAGATTCAGACTTTAAAAACAAATGCACTTCATGTCTGAGATCTGAATGATTAAGATTCAGACCTCCATTAAGTGCAAACAATGAGGCCTTATATGGTTATACCCCTTTGACTAACTGTCAAGGTTTATTTAAACTATACGTGGCAACTTCGTACTAGTCTAATTTTAAACCATGATCCCAATTAAATAATCTCACTCCTATTTTTTTTTACTCAACCCACAAATCTGACTTGCTTAAAAATATTGATCAAACTCTGGATAGTGAAAAAAAAATAGCTTCTCTATCTTTCCAACTCTACCACTACCATGGCTTCCACCACAATCATGACTTTCATGCTTATTTCGTTCCTCTATTTTCAAACAATACCAATAAAAATGTTATTCGTTACAAAAGGGTCCCATCAGAAAATCTTTAGTTTTTTCGGTTTAATTTTCTTTTTTGACTTTGTTCAAGGAAAAGTACCTCCGCCATAAAAATTTATTTGTTACAATAAATTACCATCTGGGTCCTACATCTTAATAAGATTTTACAAATTTCACAAAAGTTGTGAAGTGAAAATTGGATTCGAAGCTCATGAATTCATATTGGATTCTTCGATTACCTTATGATGATGAGAAAGAGTGTAACGACATGATTGGTCGTGTTTCTTTTTAGAACTTTATTTCCCTAAATAAGACTCTATATATGTGCTTTGATTGTTTTATGACTAGCGGGGATTGTTAGTTCAGGATTTGGATTGGTTGGGATTGATATCTGAACACTTGGTTCCTTAAGGTTGGCTAAAAAGGCTAAGTTTGACTTCGGTCAATGTTTTGAGTAAACGAGCTCGGAATCGGGATTTGAAAGTTCCAATAGGTCGGTATGATGATTTCGGACCTGGGAGTATGTTCGGATCGGCTTTTTGATGACCCGGGAGCATTTCGACGCCTTGTGGAAATTGGTTGTCACGACCCAAATTCCCAACCATAGGGATCGTGATGGCGCCTAACATCATACTCGCTAGGCAAGCCAATGTTAGAATTTAGCTACTATTTTATTTTACAATTAATTGAGCATAAATAAACAGTTTAAAACATGTGATCACAAATGCGGAATAAAATAGATATTGCTTAACCATGAACTATTCTACCACCCAGAAGTGGTGTTACAATTCACGAACATTCTATGAATAGCTACAAACATTGGTCGAACGAAAAGTATATACGTCTAAAAAGAAAATGAAACAGAATGTAGAACATAGGAGGGGATGCCAGGGCCTGCGGACGCCTGCAGGTCTACCTTGGGCCTCCTGGTGAATGCTAGCAACCGACCTCTCGATTAGCCACAATCTGCTCCAAAATCTGCACAGAAAGTGCAGAGTGCAGTATCAGTACAACCGACCCCATGTACTGGTAAGTGCCGAGCCTAACCTCGACGAGATATTGGTGAGGCTACGGAGGGGCATTTATAATATAACCTGTATGCAGTGTATAATAAAATAGAAAGGAAATACTAAACTAAATGAAACAGTAACTTGCAGTAAATGAATAAGTAACCCAGCTATCTTTCCAGTACTCAGCTATAACCAATCCTTAAGAGAATTTTCACGTTACAGAATTAAATCATGGTATGAGTTGAATATGAAGACAACAAAATAAATCAGTGTGTATTCTGATCCCATCATATAACTAGTAACAACATAAACATTCTCCCTTATTACTCCTTGTTGCGGCGTGCAACCCGATCCCACGTGTCCACTCTTATTACTCCTCTCTCTCTCTCTCTCTCTCTCTCTCTCTCTCTCTCTATATATATATATATATATATATATCACCCTTGTTCCTCCTGTTGCGGCGTGCAACCCGATCCCACCTGTCCACCCTTATTACTCCTTGTTGCGGCGTGCAACCCGATCCCACCAGTCAATCACATTTCACCATTAATAATAAGAGTTTCACAATTTAGACCAAAATACTTCACAATATTTATGTCTCAACCAATGTAAATGGAAAGTTGTACAATTTAGAAACTTCACCAATTTGTAGTACACAACGAGACAAACCGAAATATGTTATGAAATACCGACATGTCAATTTAAACCAATAATGTAACACCGTGAAGACACGGGAAAACATGTAATATTTCAAATAAGAAACAACATCTAACAGGGAGCATTTAGACATAGAAGAATCAATAAGCATGAAGCAGTTAAGGCAAGAAGATGATAAATTGGGGACGGGGAAGGGAACAGGCTAAACTGGTAATTTGGTGGCGCATATGTACTCGTCACCTCACCTATACGCCACACACATAAATTTTCGTATAACTAATAAGTCGGGGATCCTAATCCCTCAAGTCGAAGTTAGACCAAACACTTACCTCGATCTGACGGCCAACTCAACGCTCAATTATTGCTTTTCCTCTATTTTTCACTTCCGGACCACTCATATATAGTCAATATCAACTTAATAACATCAATTACCACTAAAGAAATCAACTTTAATGAATAATTATTGATTTTCCATATTTTCTCAAAAAAAGATAAAATCTGACCTCTGGCCCGCGTTGTCCAAACTCGAGGTTTGGACCAAAATTCGTTTACCCATTCACCCCTGAGCCCGAATATGCAATTTGTTCCGGAATCCGACCCCAAATCGTGGTCTAAATTCTCAAATTCATAAAATCCCTAATTTATACCCTTAAAGAACAAGATTTAGGCCTAGAAATTTAATGGGTGTTGATGGAAATTGAAAGAAATGAGTTTAAGAACACGAACCTATGATTTGGTGTTGCATTCCCACTTCACGAATCGCCCAAAGTCGAGTTCTATGGAAGAAGATATGAAATTTTGAGAAAATCCCTTTTTGGTTCTATTTTAAAACACTGGACAGGCCTTCATCGTGTTCGCGAGAGGCCGGTCGCGATCGCGAAGCAGCGACTCGAATAGCCTACGCGTTCGCGAGTCCTTCCATGTGTTCGCGTAAGGCACCTCCCCCCAGACCATCGCGTTCGCGACCCTGTGGTCGCATTCTCGTAGAAGAACCAGACTCCCTTCCCCCAGGTCCCTAATCATCGCATTCGCGGAAGGCTGACAGCATTCGCGAAGGGTACTACCCCCAGCACTTTGCGTTCGCGAAGAAGGATTTTCCCTCAGGTAAGTTTACTCTACGCGATCACGAGTATTGCTACGCGATCGCGAAGCACAGATTATCTGTGCACCAGAAACAACATGACAAATGATTTTCCTAAGTCCAAAACACTCCGAAGCCTATCCGAAACTCACCTGAGCCCTCGGGGCTCCAAACCAAACATGCACACAAGTCTAAAAATATCATACAAACTTGCTCGTGCAATCAAATCACTAAAATAACACCTAAAACTACGGATTTAACATCAAAATCAATGAAATTCTCAAGAACACTTTAAAACTTCTATTTTCACAACCGAGGGTCCGATTCACGTCATTTAAACTCCGATTCTCACCAAATTTTACAGACATAGTTTAAATATTATAACGAATCTGTACTGGGCTCCGGAACCAAAATACGGGCCTGATACTGTCAAGATCAAGGATTAAACACATACTTTAAGACCATAGATTTTTCTGAAATTCAATTTTAGTTAAAAATTCATTTCTCGGGCTATGGACCTCGAAATTTGATTCCGGGCATACGCCCATATCCCATATTTTATTACGGACCCACACGGGACCGTCGGAACACGGATCCGGGTCCATTTACTCAAAACATTGACCAAAGTAAACTAAAAATCATTTTAAATTTTAAAAATCATTATTTTTTCTATTTTTCACATAAATGCTTTTCGGAATTACGCCCGGACTACGCACGCAAATCGAGAAGAAAATTTCTAAGATTTTTAAAAGGCTAATGAGCATGGAATAAAGTCGTAAAACATAGAATGACCCTTTGGGCCATCACAATCTCCACCCCTAAAGCAAACGTTCATCCTCGAACGGACATAGAAAACTACCTGAACTGGCGAACAAGTGTGGATATCTACTCTCTATGTTTGGCTCGGACTCCCAAATAGCTACCTCAACAGGACGACCTCTCCACTGCACTCAAACTGATGGATAAGTCTTCGACCTCAGCTGTCGAACATGCCAGTCTAGAATGGCTATCGGCTCCTCTTCATAAGTCAAATCCTTGTCCAACTGGACAGAGCTGAAATCTAATACGTGGGACGGGTCACCATGATTCTTCCGGAGCATGGACACATGAAATACTGGATGAGCTGAGGATAAACTTAGAGGCAACGCAAGTCTATAAGCCACCTCCCACACTCTCTCGAGAATCTCAAACAGCCCGATATACCTAGAGCTCAACTTGCCCTTCTTCCCAAATCTCATGAAACCCTTCATGGGCGATACCCGAAGTAATACTCTCTCACCGACCATGAATGCCACATCACTAACTCTACGGTCGGCATAACTTTTTTCCTGGACTGAGCTGATCGAAGGCGATCCTAAATAATCTTGACCTTGTCTAAGGACTCCTGTACTAAATCTGTACCCAACAACCGAGCCTCCCCAGACTCAAACCACCCAATTGGAGATCTACACCATCTACCATATAATGCCTCATAGGGAGCCATCTGAATGCTCGACTGGTAGCTATTATTGTAGGTAAACTCCGCTAATGGTAAGAACTGGTCCCAAGAACCTCCAAAGTCAATAATACAGGCGCAGAGCATATCCTCCAAGATTTGAATAGTACGCTCGGACTGTCTGTTCGTCTGAGGATGAAATGTTATGCTCAACTCGACCCGCGTACCCAACTCACGTTGTATTGCCCTCTAGGAATGCGAGGTAAACTGCGTACCTCGATTAGAAATGATAGACACGGGCACACCGTGAAGACGAACGATCTCCCTAATATAAATCTCTGCTAACCGCTCCGAGGAATAGGTAACTATCACATGAATGAAGTGCGTTGACTTAGTCAGCCTATCCACAATAACCCACACAGCGTTGAACTTCCTTTAAGTCCGTGGGAGTTCAATAACAAAGTCCATAGTGATACGCTCCCACTTCCATTCAGGAATCTCCATATGCTGAAGCAAACCATCGGGTCTCTGGTGCTCGTACTTCACCTGCTGACAATTCAGGCACCGAGCTACATAGGTCACAATATCCTTTTTCATCCTCTGCCACCAATAATGTTGCCGAAGGTCCTGGTACATCTTGGAAGTGCCCGGGTGAATAGAATACCGAGAACTGTGAGCCTCTTCAAGGATCAACTCATGAAGCCCATCAACATTAGGCACACATATACGACCCTGCATCCTAAAAACGCCGTCGTCTCCAACTGTAACCTGCTTGGCACCACTGTGCCGAACTGTGTCTCTAAGGATCATCAAGTGAGGGGCCTCATACTGCCGATCTCTGATACGCTCTAACAAGGAAGACCGAGTGATTGTACAAGACAAAACACGGCGGGGCTCTAAAATATCCAACCTCACAAACTGATTGGCTAAAGTCTGAATATCTGAAGCTAGAGGTATCTCACCGACCGGAATGAAAGCAAGGCTGCCCATACTCACTGCCTTCCTACTTAATGCATCGGCCACCACATTGGCCTTTCCCGGATGATACAATATCGTGATATCATAGTCTTTCAATAGCTATAACCATCTCCTCTGCCTCAAATTGAGGTCCTTCTACTTGAATAAATACTGAAGGCTGAGATGATCTGTGAAAACCTCACACGGCACGCCATAAAGACAGTGTCTCCAAATCTTCAACGCGTGAACAATGGCTTCCAACTCTAAGTTATAAACAGGGTAATTCTTCTCATGAACCTTTAACTGTTGAGATGTATATGCTATCACCCTGCCCTCCTACATTAATATCGATCCGAACCCAACACGGGAGGCATCACAATATACCGCGTAAGATCCTAAACCTGACGGCAACACTAACACTGGTGTTGTAGTCAAAGCTATCTTGAGCTTCTGAAAGCTCGCTTCACACTCGTCCGACCATCTAAACGGAGCACCTTTCTAAGTCAACCTAGTCATCGGGGCTGCTATATATGAAAAACCCTCCACGAACCGGCGGTAATAAGCCGCTAAACCCAAGAAGCTCATGATCTCCATGGCTAAAGTGGGTCTAGGCCAGTTCTTGACTGCCTCAATCTTCTTTGGATCTACCT
The DNA here is from genome assembly GCA_005239495.1 of Nicotiana undulata. NCBI lineage: Eukaryota > Viridiplantae > Streptophyta > Magnoliopsida > Solanales > Solanaceae > Nicotiana > Nicotiana undulata. Next base: position 18,790 of record ML247038.1, read on the forward strand.
GAATACCCTCTGCTGGTACGTCGTGACCCAAGAAAGCAACTGAATCCAACCAAAACTCGCACTTCGAGAATTTAGCATACAACTGACTGTCCCTCAAAGTCTGGAGCACTATCCTAAGGTGCTACTCATGCTTCTCCCGACTGCGGGAGCATATCAAAATGTCATCAATAAACACAATCACGAATGAATCCAGGTAAGGCTTGAACACGCAGTTCATCAAGTCCAGAAATGCTGCTGGGGCATTAGTCAACCCAAAGGACATCACCAAAAACTCATAGTGCTCATATCGAGTCCGAAAAGCTATCTTACGGACGTCGGACGCCCTAATTCTCAACTGATGGTAGCCAGATCTCAAGTCAATCTTTGAAAATACCTTGGCACCCTGAAGCTGATCAAACAAATCATCAACCCTCGGCAACGGATACTTGTTCTTGATTATGACCTTGTTCAACTATTGATAATCTATACACATCCTCATTGACCCATCCTTCTTCTTCACAAATAACATCGGTGCACCCCAGGGCGAGACACTAGGTCTAATAAAGCCCTTATAAAGCAAATCTAGTAATTGTTCCTTCGACTCTTTCAACTCTGGCGGGGCCATCTGATATGGCGGGATAGAAATGGGCTCAGTGCCTAGAGGCACATCAATGCAAAAGTCAATGTCCCTATCGGGTGGTATCCCCGGTAAGTCTGCAGGAAACACCTCAGGAAACTCACGAACAATAGACACAGAATCCATTAAAGGAACCTCAGCACTAGAATCACGAACATAAGCCAAATAAGCCAAACATCCCTTCTCGACCATATGCTGAGCCTTCATATAAGAAATGACCCTGCTGGAAGAATGACCGGAAGTCCCTCTCCACTCTAATCGAGGCAACCCCGGCAAGGCCAAGGTAATTGTCTTGGCATGATAGTCCAAGATAGCATGATAAGGTGACAGTCAATCCATGCCTAATATAACGTCGATATCCACCATATCAAGAAGCAAAAGGTCTATACTGGTCTCAAGACCCCAATAACAACCAAACACGAGTGATAAACACGGTCTACCACAATAGCATCCCCACGGGAGTGGACACATATACAGGGGTCCTCAAGGAATCACGGGGCACAATCAAATTGTTTAACCAAAGAATTAGATTCTTTTCCAAAGCTATTTTAAGAAGAACTTGGGTTACTGATAATCAAGAAAATATGCAAATAATTGTAAATAGAGCAGTAAAGATACGTAAAAGTAAGTATATTTCAATAGTGGTTCGAACGTGTCCTTACAAGTTATATTTTACTCCTTTATATAGGGAATTTCTTAATATAACGTCTACTCTTTTCAGTGATTGAGCATTAATGACTAATAATGGCATTAATGTAACGTTACAATGATTAATCATAACTGTTACATGAAGATTATGTAACGTTTGGATCATTGATTGAAGATTCTCGAATCTGCCCTTTATTCCGCCTTGATTCTTTCTGACCGTGTTTCTTCATCTCCTCAATTAGATTGAGATTCCCGTATCTGATTACCTCGTGGGTATGCTGTTCCGTTCCTCTTTGTCTCGTACCTCTTCGTAAAGTCTCGTCCAGTTGTCATGTTTTCACTGCTCCACATGGATTGCTTAGTCATCATAATTAGTACACGTGTGAAGCCTATTTTTACCAATACAGATAGTCCCCCCACTTACCATTTATTTATCGATTAAATATTTGGTAAGTGGATACTCATTTATAGCGGGAATATTTTGCCGCCGCTTCACTCGTACCATTGCATCCGTCCCCGAACGTATACGTCGCTTGTCACTTCAATTTAAAGCTCGTGCCACATGGCACTTCTATTTGCGGCTGCATCAGTCACGAAATGACATCTTCAATTATGACTTTCACATCACTGTTTTTTCCATTTTTTGACGGTCGCCTTCAAGTATAAATACCCCTTTTCCTTTCTTTACTTTCACGAAAAACTTCTAACCTTCTTTCTTTATTTGTAAATTCATCCTTCTTATAACCATGTCTTCTTTAAACCAGCAATCTAAAAAGGTCATCATTGTAGATGAATTGACTCCTTCTTCTGCTCCAACACGGAGTAGGAGGGGCGGTAGACGTAGGAGATTAAGTTCTACCCCTTCCAGGGGTTCTTCTTCTTATTCTACTCCTCCGCTATCTTCTAGGTCTAATATTTCTTCGTCTTCTTCTAGGCCCATGGCTTCTAGATCTTCATCAACGAGTAGAGAACATAATGAATCACTTCGTGAGCCGAGAGTCGATGAGATAGTTCCTGCGAGTTTTCTTTTGCCAAGGATAGTCAGGCCATGAGTGAGCAGCTTTCTTCCATGTCATCACATGATAGTGCTGACCTTTATCCTACCCAAATAACAAAGGGTTTAGTGTCACTCGTGCGCAGGGATTGTTGTTGGAAGCCTGATTTTCCTATTGTAGTTCCTAATGATAACCAAAGAATAACCTCTTATAGGATTGGGTATTCTTATGTTTATACTTATCCCTGCATATTAGTATTCAAGTCTCCCATCGACCCTGTTATCATTGAGTTTTGTCGATTCTTCAAAGTTTTCTTGGGACAAGTCGGTCCTCTTGTTTGGCGAGTAGTTGTGTGCCTCAGGAATTTGGCCAAATTAGTTTTTGTACCCTTTACTTTTCATCATCTTATTCGCCTCTATTCTCCGATGCTATTCCGCCAGGGAGTGTTTACTCTCACGGCTAGGAGTAAAAGGTTGTTAGTTACTCCAGATGACGACAAGGATAGAGGGTGGTATGTCCGGTATGTTGTTGTCCCTACTGCAGGTTTAGTAGGTGAAGAAAACCTCCCCTTCCCTGAGAAGTGGAACTTTGCACGAGAATACAGTATTGCTCACTTCATTTTCTTTGCTTTTGATAAACTGTCAGTACCGTGACTGTTTCTTTTCCTTTTGCAGCAACCATGGGAACCGTCGAGAATGTCTCTGTTTCCGTGATTGGGTAGAAAAACTTTTGTTAATCGCTCCTTTAGAAGAACGTTCGTGGAAGTACCTCTCTTCAAGGTTTGGTTGGAAGGTGAAAACCCATGGTAAGTGAAGGTTTTTTTTACTTCTTCCCTTTTTGAGCTTTATCTAATCCCTTTCATTTGGTAGGAATTCCTGCTCGTGGTATTTCTATTACGGCTGTGTCCGCTTCATAGCTGTCCCTGGCTAAGGCTTAGGAGATCATTGTTGGCACTTCCTCGTCGAAAAGGAAGGCAAGTGGGTCCAGGACTTTAGAGGATGAAGAGGAACAGGAGGAGGGTTCGCTGGTCCATAGGTCACGTAGGAGGAGGGTCGTCTCTAACGATGAAACTGCGCTCGTTGTTGATCCTCCCGTGCCTGAGTTAGAACTTTCCGCTCCCGAAGATGCAACTCCCTCTCATGTTCGTGAGTCCATTGATCACCTGTTCCAACAAGGTTTTGGTACCATTTATGATGAAGCCCTTCTTGTTGTTTTCTCACATCCTGCTTTTGCGGAGCTTTCGTTTATTGCTTCTGTTGCTGTTCCTGCTCCCATTGTTGTTTCTGCTCCCATTGTTGTTTCTGCTCCTCATCCTACTCCGCCCGTAGCTCCTTCACCCGCCCCTACTTCCGTGCCTTATGCTGTTAAAGTAGGGTCTTCCAGTAGGGGGTGATGAAGCAAGTTACAATAGAGGTTCCTGCGGCGGGCAGCCTCTTGAAAAAGTCGGGCCAGGCTGATGTATGGTTAAATACATTGATAGGCCCGGCTGAGAAGTCTAAGCTGGAAAGCCACAACTACTTGACTTGGATGAACGAGATTGTGCACTCGTCCTTAAAGGTAAAACTTTCTATTCCTTCATATGTATTTATATACATTCTTACCGTATCTAATTTATCTTTTTATATAGATCAACCTTATAGGCACAAAGTTAATGAAGAGAGTCGTTCATATGGAGCAATCAACAAATGACCTCCATACTGAGGCTGATAATTGAAAGGAGCAGTACGAGAGTCTATAGCTTGACATGGAGGCAATGGAGGAGGAGAAGTGTACCTTGGAACAGAAGATCAGGGTTATTGCAGCGAAACTAGCCATAGAGAAGGCATCTTCGAACCAGGCAGGCAAGGACAAAAATATCTTGGAATCTTCCTTTGTGGAGCAGCTTTCATGTGCCACCAAAGAGATTAGGAGCTTGAAGGCTTTGTTGTACCAAAAGGAGGCATATTCTGGTGAACTTGTTCAATTGCTCACCTAAACCCAAGAAGACCCCTGTAACTCTTCAGAGAAGGTCCAATTTCTGGAAAGATCCCTTGCTCCTTTACATGCTTCTCATGATGCTGCCGTGGCCGAGAGAGATAAGCTAAAAGCCGAAGCTGAACAATGGGAGAAAGATTACGAGTCTCTTGAGGTCAAAGCAGTTGTCGATGTTAGTTGGGCTTATTTGAATGCTCGTCTTGACACATTGACGGAAATGGGCCAAGAGAATTTTGACTTGGAAGCCGAAATTTCTAAAACCAGAGAGACGATTGAAAAGTATCAGCAAAGTCAGAATTTCTCTTCACCTGAAGCCGAGGTCCCAGCTGCTCGTGTCTCGCCATTTCAAGCCGCTCCTTCTGCCAGCAAAGATAATCCCACATCTAGTGAAAGAGTTTAAGGAATTTGATCCTTTTTTTTATTTGGAACAATTGGTGGTTACCCCTGGTCCCATTGGGGGTAAGGTTTGGTCCTTTGTAAGTCCCCAACTGACAACTTAAGGGAAACTTTTGTAACATCCGGCTTAGACTAAGTTAATACTTAGTTTTTTGCCGTAACATATGAATATTAATATTAGCATGACTTTTGATTTCTTTGAGTTTTTGTTTCACTCTTAATTCTTTGCATGCTTTCTTTTGAGGATTTTGGTTTACCTCTTAGTTTTTGACTTTGCATTGAAAAATGCTTAGATTTATCGTACCTTTTCGTAACAGGCACGATTTATAAAAGAGGGCCCTTTTTTGATCGACACTTAATGAAGAAGACGTCTCAACTTCATAATGGTGTAAATGTACAAAAGAGAGATAGGAATTTCACATGTTTTTCTTAACCATGTTTTGAAGAAAGTCTTTGTATTGTTTCGAGCTTTCGTAATATTTTACATGTGTTTGAGTATCGTCTATAACTCCTTTTGCAACTATTTTTCTTGCAACAGATTTGGTATAAATACGAGGGTATGAATTGGTACCCATAACTGTTTTCATTCGCAATAGTTTTTGAATAAATACAAGGGTAATGCTTTTCATCCGTAACTGTTTTTATTCACAATAGTTTTTTGAATAAGTATAAGGATAATGCTTTTTATCCATAACTATTTTCATTTACAACAATTTTTGAATAAGTACAAGAATAACGCTTTTTTATCCATAAATGTTTTCATTTACAGCAATTTTTGAATAAGTACAAGGATGTGCATTTTTACCTGTAACTAATATTCTGCCTTTAACCTAAACATTCGTTTATATTTACAAATATGTTTTTTTTTAAGGTTTCTGAATCAAGCTTTGTGTTTTCGTCGTTAATGTATTGGTAAAAAAGCGCTTCACACATATGATAATTCTTGATGATTCAGATAGTTACGTGGAACAAGGAAAACATGACAGTTGGACATGATTCTATAAGGAGGCGCGAGGCAAAGAGGCACGGTACTATATACCTACGAAGTAATCAGCTACGGAAAACTCAAATTGATTGAGACAAAGAAGATACACGGTTAGGATGAATCCGGACAGAGCTACAGGCAGAATCAAAGGTCTTCAATTAATGATTCGCATGTTACACAACCTTCACGCAACAGTTACGATTATTCATTGTAATGTTACATTAATGAAATAATTATTCATTAATGTGTTATCATTGCAAAAGGTAGACGATATACTGAAGAATTCCCTATATAAGGGAATAGAAGTTAACTTGTAAGGGGCATCTGGACTACGAATAACATACTCTTTATTTTTCTGTGCATCATACTGTTGTCTATTCACTTACTCCTTTTTATTTATCATTATTTCCCTGATTATCAAAAACCCGTGTTCATTCCTAAAAATAATCTTTAGTCAAGGAATATAATTCTTTGGTTAAACAAATTGGTTCTGTTACCGGGAATTTGATAATATTTTGCTTCTCAAAGCGATATCCTCTAAACTATGTCGAACCCCAACGACAATAACCAGCAGAGATTTGGGACTCCATCACCTCTTCCATCCCCAAGAGGTTCAAGGGAACCATCCCAAAAGAGATCCAACAACAACAATAACAACAACGATAATGATCAAACAGTAGAACAAGATCAGGTAAAGCAAATGATTGCAGAGAATGTGAGCCAAGCTTTGCAAGAATTTTCAAGGGGATTACCAGCAGCATCACCTGCATCACTGACACCACCTCCTCCTAACACAATCACCGTGGAAAATCCTCAGTCTGGGTTGGTAAACTCAGCAAGGGATGACACTCCTAACGAATCTCCGGAAACGAGACCATGTATGACTAATAACCCTGAATTACAAAATTGACTACTAACCCGGCAGAAATAGGTAAAGGAACAAAACGATCAAATCGAGAAAATTCCTGGAGTACCACCTGTTATCAAAGGCATTGATGTTGATAGATATTCTCAACAACCTTGGAAACCAAGCGCAACACCTTTGCCTATACCCAAGAAGTCCAGAATGCCTGATGTTCCTAAGTATGACGGAACATTTGACCCCCGTGACCATGTGACTGCTTTTACCACTAGAGTAAAAGGCAACGATCTGACAAAACAAGAAATTGAGTCGGTCCTAGTCAAAAACTTTGGTGAAACACTTACCAAAGGAGCTCTAACCTGGTATTCTCTTCTCCCTGAAAACTCTATAGATTCATTTTCTGAACTTGTAGATTCTTTCATAAAAGCACACTCCGGTGCACAAAAGGTCGAGAAAAGAATGGAAGACATATTTAAAATAAAACAAGGAGACACAGAACTACTCCGTAAATTTATAGACAGATTCCAACGAGAAAGAATGCAACTACCAAGGGTGCCCGATAACTGGGCAGCCATGGCATTTGCGAGCAATCTAAATGACAAAAGCTCAAAAGCCACAAGAAGACTCAAGGAAAGCTGGAGAGAGTTCCCAGCTACAACGTGGAATGATGTTTATAATAGGTATAGTACTAAACTACGAATAGAGGAAGATATCATTGCTCATTCAAGGGATGAAGATCATACCAGATCCAGACGTTCTGAATCAGACAGGAAATCAGGTAAAAACAGGTACAATCCTTACATGGGACCCTCGGGACGAGATACTCATCCCAGATTTGAAAATGTTAGGTCAGAATAGAGAGCATCAAGCAGAGATACGAGCTCGTCCTCATCTAGGTCCATAAAGGATCGAGATGAACGACACAGAGGTAATACACGAATTGGGGATCACACCTTCAATATAAGTACCCCTGAACTAGTTTCAATATTAAGAAACATGGGAGATAAGGTTCGATGGCCTAAAGAAATGAGGTCAAACCCAAATAAAAGGAACCCAGATTTCTGGTGCGAATTCCATAATGATCATGGACACAAAACTACGGATTGCAGGTTTTTACAAGGTGAAATAGAACAATTATTGAAACAAGGCTATTTAACAGAATTGTTTAGTGATAAAGGAAACCAGTCATACATGAAGAATAGGCAGGAACCCCAAAGCCTACATCTCCAAAAATAACCGTCAACGTGATACATGGAGGAGAGGAAGTAAACAGAATAGTTTGCAAAGTAGCCTCGAAAATCACAATTACACACGAAAAGCGGGTTCGAGAAAATCCAGACGCAGATGATATAACCTTTGATGATGCAGATTTCGGCGGACTAATGCTCCCCATAACAATGCTCTGGTAATATCTTTACTCATTCATGACACTAACGTTAAAAGAGTGTTGATTGATCCAGGTAGTTCAGTTTACATCATCTTGCTAAGAGTCGTGGAAGAAATGCTCCAGGGAAATCAGGTGATCCCAAAGGCACGAGCCATATCAGGGTTTGACAACTCTACAGTGATAACCAAAGGAGAAATCGAACTTAGCACTTATGCTGAGGGAGTAATTAAAAACACCAAATTCCAAGTCGTTGATACTGACATGGCTTATAACGTAATCATGTGGGAAGGCCCTAGATCCACGACATGAAAGCATTACCATCCACCTTACATCAGGTAATTAAATTCCCATCAGAATGGGGAGTCTGACAAATTAGAGGTGATCAGCAGACCTCTAGAAATATAAATTTTGTGGTGCATAATAACAAAAAAGTAGAGACGGAAGAACCGAAGGATAGGGAAATCTCCCAAACAGATGTTACCGGCCAAATAGGTACGGAAAAAGTTACTGACCGAACAGGTATGAAAGAAGTAAGTGTTCAAACAGATACGGAAAGAGATACCCATGTGAAGGTGTCAAAACACCATGGAAGATGCATTGAATCATACGACGTAGACTCCAGACCGGACGTCATCCAAATATCGGAGGAGACGAGCACATCAGGACAACTACGGAAGAGCTCGAAATTGTTCCATTGTTTGAACAAAAACCTGAACAAAAGTGCATATAGGCACGAGGTTGAGCCCCAATCGAAGAGGTAAGTTAATTGATTATTTAAAAGCTAACGCAGATTGCTTCGCGTGGTCCCACTCAGATATGACAGGTATCCCACCAAAAGTGATGACTCATAAACTAAATGAAGATCTATCCTTCGTACCTGTTAAGCAGAAGAAAAGAAAGCAAGGACCATTCAAGAACCAAGTAATTGACGAAGAAGTACAGAAACTCTTGAAAAATGGTTCGATACGAGAGGTATAATATGAAGCCGAATCCAAAAAAATACGCTTTTGGCGTAGAATCAGGTAAATTTATGGGTTTCCTTGTATCAAACAGGGAGATAGAGGTAAATCCTGCTCAAATTAAAGATATAGAGGAAATACCTGATATATTAACAAATAAGAAAGAAGTTCAAAGACTAACGGGAAGAATTGCAGCTTTGGGAAGATTTATTTCCAAATCTTCCGAGAAAAGTTTTAAATTATTTTCAGTTCTCAAAAAGCAAGATCAATTCGAATGGACTGAAGAATGTCAACAGACTCTCAAAGATTTGAAAGCTTATCTATCCAAACCCCCGCTGCTATCAAAGCCGATGGAAGGGGAGAGGTTGTACGTCTATCTTGCAGTCGCAGAAATTGTTGTAAGTGCAGTATTGGTAAGGGGAAGATAAAGGTACACAATCTCCTATTTATTATGTAAGCAAAACATTACTAGATGCTAAACCAGATACCCACATCTAGAAAAGTTATCATTAGCTTTAATAATGGCATCTAGAAAATTACGACCATATTTTCAATGTCATCCAATTGACTTCATATCCATTAAGGAATATATTGCATAAACAAGAACTATCAGGAAGATTGGCCAAATGGGCCATAGAGTTAAGCAAGCATGATATAATATATCAGCCTAGGACTGCAATAAAGTCTCAAATTTTAGCTGATTTTGTCGCTGAATTTAGTCATAGCATTGTCCCTGAAGTGGAAAAAGAGTTACGACTCTTTGACGGTGCTAATCCGGGTCTATGGACCCTATTTACTGATGGTTCTTCCAATATAAAAGGTGTCGGTTTAGGCATAGTTGTAATATTACCCACAGGTGAAAAGACACGACAAGCTATCAAATGTTATCATATAACTAACAATGAAGCAGAGTACGATGTTGTTATTGCAGGATTAGAACTGGCACGAGAACTCTTAATCGAGCAAATCACAATAAAAAGTGACTCCCAGCTGGTGGTAAATCAAATGCAGGGGACTTACACCGCTAGAGAGACTCGAATGCAACAGTATATGGAAAAGGAACGAGAACTCGTGAGACAATTCAGAACGTGGAAGGTAATACAAATACCTAGAGAGGAAAATACAGAAGCAGATGCATTAGCTAGCCTCGTAGCAGTCACGAAGTAACAAACAAAGATAATGCAATTGTCGTTCATCTATTCCATTCAACGATCGACCAAGACAGAAATGAGGTAACTTTCAACAATTTAACCTGGGATTGGAGAAACGAAATCTTAATTTTTTTGCAGAATGGAACCGTACCTGAAGATAAAAAAGTAGCTCAAGCACTTCGCCGGAAAGTTGCACGGTATTGCCTCATTCGCAACTCATTATATCGCAAGATGTTCGGAGGTCCCCTAGAAAAATGCCTCGGATCTAACCAAACGAAATTTGTGATAAAAGAAGTCCACAAAGGACACTATGGAAATCACGCAGGGGCGAGATCCTTGGTAAAAACCCTAATCAAAGCTGGGTAATATTGGCCTAAGATGGAAGAAGAAGCTGAGACTTTGTATCCAAATGCGACAGATGTCAAAGGTTTGTCAATAACATGCATCGAACCGCGGAACTATTGCATCCAATATATCCCCATGTCCCTTCATGAAGTGGGGTATGGACATAGTAGGACCTCTTCCCACAACTAAAGGACAGGTACGGTTTCTAACCGACTATTTTACAAAATGGGTAGAGGCAGAAGCTTTCAAACAGGTGCGAGAAAAGAAAGTTAAAAGCTTCTTATGGCGAAACACAATATGCTGCTTTGGAATATCGAAGGAGATCGTATGTGATAATGGCCCACAATTCATAGGCTCACAAATCACGGAATTATTCGAAAGCTGGCAAATCAAACGGATTACTTCAACGCCATATCACCCTGTGGCTAACGGTCAAGCTGAGTCAACGAATAAAATCATCATCAAAAATCTAAAAAACCGGCTGGAAAAAGCCAAAGGAAATTGGCCTGATGAGTTACCAGCGGTATTTGGGCATACAGAACAACTTCAAAAATAGACACAGGAGAAACTCCATTCGCACTTGTCTATGGCTCAGAAGCCTTAATACATGTGGAGATTGGCGAACCAAGCATAAGGTTTACACTCTCACAGAGGATGAAAACAATGATGAGTTGAGCATTAATTTGAACTTACTCGAACAAAAAGGAGAAGCCGCATTAATACGGATGGCAGCTCAAAAACAAATCATAGAGTGTTATTACAACCGTAAAGCTCGCCTCAGATACTTCAAGATTGGGGAATTTGTTCTTAAGAAGGTCTTTCAATCAACGAAAGAAGCAGGTGCAGTAAAGCTAAATCCAAACTGGGAAGGACCCTACAAAGTCCCGAGGCATAGCTGGGAAGGGCACTTACGAGCTGGAAGCTATGGACGGAAGAATACTACCAACAAGCTGGAATGCCATCCATTTGAAGAAGTACTACTTCTAAGGAAAAGGAATACCCCCGGTCAGGTATCACACGTTCGATTTTGTTTTGAACATTTAAAAATCTTACTAACCTTTTTAGATGATAGGCATAAAACTAACCCATCACCAGATGATGATATTAGACTTGCAAAGACGCAAGGAAGTAATTGAATTTCCGGTCTAGGGTTACACTTTTTGATGGACGTTTTAAAGGGTTAAGCAGTCAACATCTAAAAACTATATACCTTCGAGTCCCGAATGTTTTTCCTTCTCAGGAAAAGGACCACAAGGAAGGAATAGTCAAGTGCTCGAGATTTCATTCTTCAAAGCTCAAACACTTGGGGGACTATACAGTATGAAAGGCTAAGATAAAGCAAAGAAGACTATCAAAAAGTCAAAGCTCGAGCCTAAAGATTCATCTACCCAACAAGTCAAGTGATACGAGCAAAATCGAAGGAGCCAAAGACTCAAACACAAAGCCTGATCCAGAAAACCTTCGAACATGTTCAGGTTAAAAGGCAAAATATTAGCTACGAGGAAGAAATGCACATCTTTGTACTTATTAAAAAGAAAAATTGTTGTAACCAAAAACAATTATGTATAAAAGATCATCATCATTGTACTCATTCAAAAACTGTTGTAACTAAAAATAGATACGAAATCTTTGTACTCATATAGAAAACTATTATTAAATAAAACAGTTACGGATGAAAGATCAAAATCCTTGTACTTATTCAAAATACTGTTATCAAATAACATAGTTACGGATGTAAGAGCATTTCCCTCATGCTTATTGAAAACTGTTGTCAACAAAAACAGTTACGGGTACCCCAACTTGAATAAAAAACTGTTACGAACGAAAAACAGTTGCTCTCTTGTATTAACTCGAAAAAACTATTACATACGAAAAACAGTTACGAAATACAAGTGTATATCAAATCTATTAAAAGAAAACAGTTGCAACATGAGTTTTAGACGATAATCAAACACATGTAAAATGTTGTGAAAGTTCAAACAAAAAACTTTCCTCAGAAACATTCTTAAACATGTGAAAAATTCCTATCACTATTGCATTATTACACCATTATGAAGTTGAGACGTCTTCTTCATTCAGTGTCGATCAAAAAGGGCCCTCTTTCATAAATTATGCCTACTACAAAAAGGAACACATTTTAAATTATACCGTGCCTATTACGAAAAGGTACGAGTAATCTAAAGCATTTTATATGCAAAACTCAGAGGTAAAACTAAAACCTCGAAAAATAAAGCATGCAAAAGACTTGAATAGTAGAACAGAAACTCAATAACAAAAGTCATATTTTGCATTGATATGTTAAAACGGCTAAGTAGAAACTAAGTATTAAACTTATGCTTAGCCGTATATATTGTATGTACATTAAGGTGCCCCTAAGTTGTCAGTTGGGGACTTTAAAAGATCCAAACTTACCCCCGATGGAGCTGGGGTAACCACCAATCAAATAAAAAAGCGGGGAGGGGTGGGGGGAACCAACATCTTAATTGTCTTGAGGAGGGGGATTGATTTCTTCACTAGTGGAAGGAGCACGAGCAGCTTGGGACGAGGAGACTTGAGCAGCCGGAGTCTCACCTTCAGGTGAAGAAAGATTCTGACCTTGTTGAGCCTTCTCCATGGCTTCCTTGGTTTTAGCAATTTCAGCGTTAAGGTTAAAATCCTCCCGACTCATTTACGTCAATGTGTCGAGACGAGAATTCATGTACGCCCAACTAACATCGACAGCTTCCGCCTCCTCAAGAGCTTCGTAATCATTCTCCCATATCATGATCTCAGCTCTTAGCCCATCCCTCTCAGCCTCAACAGTATCTTTGGCGGCTCTTAAAAGAGCTACAAACCTCTCCAGGGACTGAATTTTGTCTAAGGCATTGCGAAGATCCTCCTGGGTCTGGGCCAGAGACTGCACAAGCTCGCCTGAGTATTCCTCTTTCTGCTCTAGCAAAGCTTTTAAGCTCCTAGCTTCTTCTGAGGCACGAGACAACTGCTATGCAAATGAAGACTCAAGGATGCTCTTGTCTTTGTCCGCATGATTAGAAGAAGCCTTCTCCACTGCCAACTCCGCTGCCATGATTCTCATCTGCCGATCCAAGGTACTTTTTTCTTCTTCTAAGGCCTCCATGTCGAGCCTTAAGTTGTCATATTTCCCCTTCCAATTATCTGCTTCATCCCACCACTCTTTTATTTCCTGCTCCGCATTTGAAACCCTCTTCATGAGCTCCATGCCTATAAGATTGATCTTCAAAAAGGAAATCAATTAGATACGATAAATTTCATGAACAAGAATGAAATGAGAGAAAAATTAAGCACTTTACCTTCAAAGAGGTATGCACGACTTCGTTATCCCAAGTAAGGGAGTTGTGTCTATCTAGCTTGGACCTTTCAGTCGGGCCTATTAGCGGTTTGAGCCACACTTCGGGCTGGCCAGATTTCTTAAAGAGACTCCCCTCAGCCGGAACTTCTATTAAAACCTGTCGCATTTCCCTGCTCGAAGACCCTACTTCTCTAACAGAAGGCACGGAAGCAGGTAGAGATATAGAAGCCACGGTCACGGAAGTCTGAGGAGCTGGAAAAGCCAAGGGCAAAGCAGCAACGAGAGCAGTAATAGCCAAAGGAGTGGAGGAAATGATAGGAGCGGATGAAGGAATCTCTCTGAAAGAAGGAGGAAAAGCAGCCAAGGGAACGTCATTAACAGCAGGGCCAAAGCCTTCACGGAACAAATGATCCACAGAGTCATGCACAGGAGAGGGAGAAGCATCTTCAGAGGTAGAGGGTCTGACTTCAGGTACGGAAGGCACATCCATGGGTGTAGACTCATCATCTGAAATCACCCTCCTTCTCCGTGACCTGTGCACCAAAGTGCCCTCCTCTTCTTCTTCTTCTAAGGTCCTAGACCCACCAACCTTCCTCTTCGAAGAAGAAGAACCAGCAATAATTTCCTGGGCTTGAGCTAGGGACATTTTCGGAATGGACGTAGCAGACACCCCACGAGCTGGAAACCCTGTCAAAGGAAAAAAGGTTAAACAACGAAGAAAAAGAGGCTCAAGTAAGGAAAGAAGTGGAAACAAAAGCTTCACTTACCGTGAGTCTTCACTTTCCAACCGTACTTCCCAGAGAAGTACTTCCAAGACCTTTCCTCCAACGGAGCAATCGACAACAACATTTCTACCCAATCACGAATACCGGAGACATTCTTAATAGTACCCATGATTGCTGAAAAAAGAGGAAACAAATAGGGTGTTAATCAAACACTTAAAGCAAAAATAAGAAAAATAACAAATGTGATCTCAAATGTACTCACGTGCACGATTCCACTTCTCGGGGAAGGGAAGATTTTCTTCACCCACTAAACCAGTAGTGGGCGCAGCAACGTACCGAAAGGTACCAACCTCTATCCTTATCGTCATCAGGGGTTACCAGCACTCTTTTACTCTTGGCAGCCAGAGTAAAACTCCCTTGACGAAATAAGGCAGGAGAATAAAGATGAATGAGATGGTTAAAAGTGAAAGGAACCGAGGCTAAAGTGGTTAAACATCTGAGACACGCAACAACCCGCCACACAAGAGGGCCAACTTGTCCTAAGCAAATTTTGAAGAAACGACAGAATTCAATAATGACTAGATCAATAGGAGGCTTAAACCCTACAGTAAAAGAGTAGGTATAAACGAAAGAATATCCCTTCTTGTAAGACGTTATTCTTTGGTTCTCATTCGGAACGAGGATAGGAACTAAAACTTCAGTAATAAGGGTAGGGCACCTATCAATACTATCAAGGGATAACGACTGATCAACAAGGACCTGACTATCCCTAGAGAAGGTAAACTCAACAAGAATGATTTCATCCACTCGTGGTTCATGATGTTCTCTACCCCTAGATGAAGATCTGGAAGCCCTAGCTCTTGGAGAAACTAAAGACCTAATAGAAGGAGGGGAAGTAATCTGGGAAGAAAAAGAGCATCTTAAAGGAGTAGAGCTTAAACTCCTCAATCTACCACCTCTCCGGCTCCGCGTCGGAGCAGAAGAAGGGGTCAATTCATCTACATTTATCACTCCTTTAGGTTGGTTTGATGAAGACATATTTACGAAGACAAGGGAAAAATTATTTACAAATAAAGAAGACAAGTTAGAAGTTTTTCTTGAAAGTAAAGAAAGGAAAAGGGGTATTTATACTTGAAGACAACCGTCAAACATGGAAAAAACAATGATGAGAAAGTCATAATTGAAGGTGTCACTTCGTGACTAATGTAGCCGCAAAAATCCCTAAAAGGCGCCGAGTGACTGCAGAACCAATCCGAAGGGGACACTTGTCTTGAGCATTAAATGGAAGTGACAAGCAACGTCTACACTCAAAGAAGGATACAATGTTTCGAGGTGAAGCGTCAGCAAAATATTCCCGCCATAAATGCGTATCCACTTACCAAATATTAATCGATAAATAAATGGTAAGTGGGGGGACTATCTGTATTGGTAAAAAAGAGCTTCACACGTATGATAATTCTTGATGATTCAGCCAGTTACGTGGAACAAGGAAAACATGACAGCTAGAAATGATTCTATAAGGAGGCGCGAGGCAAAGAGGCACGGTACTATATACCTACGAAGTAATCAGCTACGAAAAACTCAACTTGATTGAGACAAAGAAGAGACACAGTACGGGCAGAATCAAAGGTCTTCAATTAATGATCCGCACGTTACACAACCTTCATTCAACAATTACGGTTATTCGTTGTAACGTTACATTAATGTAATAATTATTCATTAATGTGTTATCATTGCAAAAGATCGACGTTATACTGAAGAATTACCTATATAAGGGAATAGAAGTTAACTTGTAAGGGGCATCTAGACTACGAATACCATACTCTTTAGTTTTCTGTGCATCATATTGTTGTCTATTCACTTACTTCTTTTTATTTATCATTATTTCCATAATTATCAAAAACCCGTGTTCATTCCTAAAAATAAGCTTTAGTCAAGGAATCTAATTCTTTGGTTAAACAGTTAGCTCTTTGATTTTGCTCATAATACTCGACTTGTTGGAAAGATGGATCTTCAGGCTTGAGCTTTGACTTTTCTTATAGTCTTCTTTGCTTCTTCTTTGACTTCCATACTGTATAGTCCTCCAAGTGTTTGAGCTTTGAAGAATGAAATCTCGAGCACTTGACTGTTCCTTCCTTGTGGTCATTTTCCTGAAAAGGAAAAACATACGGGACTCAAAGGTATATAATTTAGATGATGACTACTTAACCCTTAAAAACGTCCATCAGAAAGTTGTAACCCTAGATCGGGAATTCAGTTACTTCCTCGTGTCTATGCAGGTCTAATATCATCATCTGGTGATGGGTTAGCTTTTTAGCTATCATCTAAAACAGTTAGTATAATTTTAACTGTACAAAAGTAAAATCGAACGTAATGAATCTTGACTGGGGGTATTCCTTTTACTTAGAAGTAATACTTCTTCAAATGAATAGCATTCCAACTGGTTGGTAAGTTTCTACCGTCCATAGTCTCCAGCTCATAAGTGCCTTTTCCAGCAATGCCATGGACTTTGTAAGGTCCTTCCCAATTTGGATTTAGCTTTCCTGCACCGACTTCCTTTGTCGATTGGAAGACTTTCTTAAGAATGAAGTCCCCAATTTTGAAATATCTGAGGTGAGCTTTTTTGTTGTAATATCACTCTATAATTTGTTTTTGGGTTTCCATACATATTAATACATCTTCTCTTCTTTGCTCGAGCAAATCCAGGTTTGTCCTCAACTCGTCGTTGTTCGTTTCTTCCGTTGCTATTATGAACCTCGTGCTTGGTTCGTCGATTTCCACCGGTATTAGAGCTTCTGAATCATAAACAAGCGCGAATGGAGTTTCTCCCGTGGCTATTTTTGCGGTAGTTCTGTAAGCCCATATTACTGCAGGTAGCTCATCAGGCCAGTTTCCCTTGGCTTTTTCCAACCATTTCTTTAAGTTGTTGACAATGACTTTGTTTGTTGACTCGGCTTGCCCATTAGCCACGGGGTGATATGGTGATGAAGTGATTCGTTTGATTTGCCAGCTTTCAAAGAATTCTGTGATTTGTGAGCCTATGAACTGCAGGCCATTGTCACGTACAATCTCCTTTGGTATTCCAAAGCGGCATATTATGTGTCGCCATATGAAGCTTTTCACTTATTTTTCTCTCACCTATTTAAAAGTGTCTGCCTCCACCCATTTTGTGAAATAATTTGTTAACACAAGTAAGAATCGTACCTTTCCTTTAGCTGGGGAAAGACGTCCCACTATATCCATGCCCCATTTCATGAATGGCCATGGTGACACCACTGGGTGGAGTAACTCTGTTGGTCGATGCATATTGTTAGCAAATCGTTGACATTTGTCACATTTAGTTACGAACATTTCAGCGTCTTCTTCCATTTTAGGCCAATAGTACCTTGCTCTGATTAGGGTTTTGACTAAAGACCTCGCTCCTGTGTGGTTTCCGCAGTGTCCGTCGTGTACTTCTTTCATCCCGTACTATGTTTTATTTGGTCCAAGGCACTTTGCTAAGGGACCTCCGAACATTTTTCCGTACAAAGCATCACGAACTAGGCAGTACCGTGCAGCTTTTCGGCGAAGTGCTTGAGCTATTTTTTTATCTTCAGGTGCGGTACCATTTTGCAAAAAGTTTATAATTTCGTTTCTCCAATCCCAGATTAATTTGTTAAATGTTACCTCATTTTTGTCCTGGTCGATTGCTGAATGAAATA
Source organism: Nicotiana undulata (assembly GCA_005239495.1). Lineage (NCBI taxonomy): Eukaryota > Viridiplantae > Streptophyta > Magnoliopsida > Solanales > Solanaceae > Nicotiana > Nicotiana undulata. Next base: position 36,841 of record ML247038.1, read on the forward strand.
AGTGTATCACAATCGCATTTTCTATATTTGTTATGTTGGTAACTGCTGCGAGGTTAGCCAATGCATCTGCTTCTGCATTTTTCTCCCTGGGTATTTGAATAACCTTCCATGACTGGAATTTTCTTACTAGGTCTCGTGCCTTTTCCAAATATTGCTGCATCCGAGCCTCTCTAGCGGTATAAGTCCCCTGCATCTGGTTTACCACTAGTAGAGAGTCACTTTTGATCACGATCTGCTCAATTGAGTGTTCTCGTGCTAGTTCAAGCCCTGCAATGACAGCTTCGTACTCTACTTCATTGTTAGTTATGGGATAACATTTAATAGCTTGTCTTATCTTTTCACCCGTAGGTGATATTAGAACAATTCCCAAACCGGCTCCTTTTATATTAGAAGAGCCGTCAGTAAATTGGGTCCATATGCCTGGATTAGCCCCGTTGAAGATTTGTAATTCTTTTTCCACTTCAGGGATTATGCTAGTATTAAAATCAGCGACGAAATTAGCTAAAATTTGAGACTTCATTGCAGTCCTAGGCTGATATATTATGTCATGTTCGCTTAATTCTATTGCCCACTTAGCTAATCTCCCTGATAACTCTTGTTTATGCAAAATATTTCTCAGTGGATATGAGGTCACAATAGTAATTGGGTGACATTGAAAGTATGGTCTTAACTTTCTAGCTGCCATGATTAGAGATAAGGCTAATTTTTCTAGATGAGGATATCTGGTTTCAACATCTAATAAAGACTTGCTCACATAATAAATTTGAGATTTTTTACCTTTATCTTCTCTTACCAATACTGCACTTACGACAATTTCTACAACGGCAAGGTAGACATACAACCTCTCCCCCTCCTTTGGTTTAGACAACAGCGAGGTTTTTGATAGATAGGCCTTCAAATCTTTGAGAGCCTGTTGGCATTCTTCAGTCCATTCGAATTGATTCTGCTTTTTTAGAACTGAGAAAAATTAAAACTCTTCTCTGAAAACCTGGAGATAAATATTCCTAAGGTTGCAATTCTTCTTGTTAGTCTTTGAACTTCTTTTTTGCTCGTACGTATATCAGGTATTTCATCAATAACTTTAATTTGGGCAGGATTTACTTCTATACCTCTATTTGATACAAGGAAACCCAAAAACTTACCTGATTCAACGCCAACGACGCATTTTTCTGGATTTAATTTCATGTTATACTTGCGCCGAATTTCGAAGGTGATTGAAAGATGCTAGAAGTGATCTTCCGCTTGTGTTGATTTCACCAGCATGTATACTTCCATTGTTTTCCCCAGATGTTCCTGGAACATCTTGGTTACTAGCCTTTGATACGTGGCTCCAGCAGTTTTAAGGCCAAACGGCATGACTTTGTAACAATAAGACCCCCTGTTTGTAATAAAGGATGTTTTTTCCTTGTCTGAGGGATCCATTTTTATCTGATTATAACCAGAGTACGCATCTAGAAAGCTTAACAATTCATGACCTATAGTGGCGTCAATCATTTGATCTATGTGTGGTAATGGAAATGAGTCTTTAGGACATGCTTTATTCAAATCTGTGTAATCTACGCATACTCTCCATTTACCATTCTTTTTGGGTACCACTACAGTATTAGCTAGCCAATCAGGATATTTTACCTCACATATTGAACCAATTTTCAAGATTTTCTGTACTCTTCATCGATCACTTGGTTCTTGAATGGTCCTTGCTTTCTTTTCTTTTGCTTGACAGGCACAAAGGATGGATCTTCATTTAATTTATGAGTCATCACTTCTGGAGGTATACCTTTCATATCTGAATGGGACCAAGCGAAACAATCTACGTTAGCTTTTAAATATTCAATTAACTTACCTCTTCTTGCGGGGCTTAGCCTCGTGCCTATATGAACTTTTTGCTCAGGCTCATGTTCGAACACTGGGATAGCTTCGAGCTCCTCAGTAGTTGTTTTGATATGCTCGTCTTCTTCTGGCTCCTGAATGACATCGGGTCTGAATCCATGTCCGTATGTTTTGATGTTGCCTCTGTGGTGATTTGGTTCACCTTCTCGTGGCTATCTTCTTCCGTACCTGTTTGGATGACTTCCTCGTCTTTTGATTCTCTCGCTACCTCTTTTTTGTTAGAGTGTAATACTGAATTTATATTCCTTGAGGTCTGATGATCGCCTCGAATCTGTTGAACTCCCCATTTGGAAGGGAATTTAATTACCTGATTTAAAGTAGATGGTATTGCTTCCATATCATGAATCCATGGTCTCCCCATGATTACGTTGTAAGCCATATCAATATCAATGACTTGGAACTTCGTATTTTTTATTACTCCTTCCTCATAGGTACTAAGATCAATTTCTCCTTTTGTTATGACTGTAGAGTTGTCAAACCCAGATAAGGCTCATGCTTTTGGGATTACTAGATCCTCCATTAGCATTTCTTCCACAACTCTCAACAAAATGATATTGACTGAGCTACCTGGATCAATCAACACTTTATTCACGTTAGTGTCATGTATAAGAAGGGGTATTACCAGTGCGTCGTTATGAGGAAGAAGCAGCCCGTTGACATCTGCGTCGTCGAATGATATATTGTCTGCTTCCATGGTTTCACGAATCTACTTCCCGTGTGTAATGTCATGGGAGGCTTTTCAGCCATTCCCCATGACCCCTTGGACGCGCCCTATGGTGTCCTAACAATCCTCCCAACGCCTAGCGCCACGCACAGCCCCGTGGTCTTGGCTGCGCCAAGTGACAAGCGCACATGTGCCTCTGTTTCCCCACCGATTTCCCTCGCTAGCGCCCAGCCGCAAGAAACTACAAACAAGGTCGCGCGCGCAAACTATGTCGCGCGCACAAATCATGATGCCTAAAACAAAGTTGCTGACAATGGACATGTTTCTACCTTTGTAGAAAACTAAGTCCTTTTCCTTGTAATATTAGAGTAGTTTTATTCCATGTACTTTCATTATGTTTCTCTAGCATAGTTTGGTTTAGTCCTGCAATGTTGGTTTATTTTTTTTAAGCATTATTAGGGGGGATCAAAAAATCAAAAACTTTCTAGCAAGCAATTCTCTGTAATGGTGTCTCTCCCCCTCGACACCGTGTTGCCTTCTTTTGTAATAGCTTTCATTATTGCAATCAAGCTTTTATTCAATTCTCATTACTGTTCTCTCAGTTGTTGGCATTGGTTTTCCCGCACGACACTGACAATCTCGTCTAGCGTGCGGAGGGGACCTCACTCGGCGGACAGCAACCACCCTGACATCGGTTGCTTAGCCTTACGTCGCCCTTCCAAAGAATCTCAGGAAGGCGCCGCGTAATAGTTGGTATCAGAGCCTAGGCTCGACATCAGACGAGGGAACGCATTGGCATTACCACCATTCTGACCATGGTGAATCATGGGGACCGCATTGCAGCCCTTGAGGAGACGGTTGACGTACTACAGCCCATCGTGGATACGGTGCCAGAACTGAAAACCAGCCTAGTGCAAAGGTTGGACGACCTGGACCGCAGAATGACCCAGGCCGAAGTTGACATAGAAAACATCAGTCGCGACTCTGAAAGAGACCGACAAACGACAGCTACTGAGGCAGCCAAAATATTTGATAAATTTGAGGGCCTCCAACAGGAGCGCGCCGAGGATTTATCCCACAGGGCACAAGAGGCAGACAGGATGACTGCCATACAGCAAACTATCGAAGACTTGACAGGCCAGCTCAATGTTGTCAATGTTGCTCTACAAGGCTTGCTTTGAGGCGGTGGAAATCCAATCGGGGTGCTGTGAACCTCGCCCCAATGGCACAGAAACTGAAAATTCCTGAGCCAAAGCCATACAGTGGGGCTAGGAATGCTAAAGAAGTGGAAAATTTCATCTTCGACATCGAACAGTACTTCGATGCCGCGGGAGGCCTAGAAGAAGCCAAGAAGGTAGCAACTGCTGCCATGTATCTTCAGGGTGATGCTAAGCTCTGGTGGCGAGTGAAGTACGAAGCCATCAGGGCCGGTGAAGATGCTCTGGAGACATGGGCGGAGCTAAAGGCAACCATACGCCTATAGTTCTTCCGCTAAAATATTGAGTACAATGCAAGGAGGAGACTACGGGAGCTCCGCCAGACCAAGTCAGTGCGGGACTACCTGCGAGAATTCTCCGCACTCATGCTGAACATCCATGACATGGGGGACAAAGACAAGCTCTTCACCTTCCTGGAAGGGTTGAAACCTTATGTCTGCATGGAGCTGCAAAGACAGAGGGTGGATACCCTACCCAAGGCAGTCCAAGCAGCAAAACTCTAGGGACTATCAGATGGAAACTCGGAAGGATAGGCCGTAGCCGCCTGTCCGAGTGGGTTACAAAGGGGCCCAGCCTAACAATGGTGGCCCTAACAGAAGTGGGGGAGACCGGAGTGCAGGCAAATCTAAGGCCCCCTCCTCAGGAAGCAACAGTGTTGCGTCAAACAACAATGACTGGGGGAGAAATCCCCCCTCAGGATGCCGTCATTGTGGCGGACCGCATTGGAATAATGAATGTCAACATGCACAGATGAACGCCCATCAAGCTTATGATGATGGGACGAATGATGAAGAAAATGATGATGAACAGACCGAAGCAGTTGATGCCTTCAATGCAATTGTTGGTTCTATTTCTGAGGCATTAGCGGGAACCAGTGCTGGTATCCGCAAGAAGAAAGACCCTCGCCCAATCGCCAAGAAGAGGAAAAAGAAGACGAATAAAGGGACTCCTCCTAAGCAAGAGAGGACCTTGATGTTCGTTGAACTGCGGGTAAACGGCAAACCCATTCGGGCGATGATAGATACAGGTGCTACTCACAACTACTTGGCCTCAACTCAGGTGGAGCGTCTTGGGATAGTTGTGGGAAAGGGATGGGATCCTGTCAAGGCTACCAACTCACCTCCTCAGCCAGTGGGTGAAATATCCAAAGAAGTACCAGTGAAGATGGGCCCTTGTGAAGGAAAGTTCACCTTGCGCGTGGTGATCATAGATGACTTTGAGTTGATAGTTGGGCTGGAATTCTTGAGGCAGAACAACACCATGCCCGTACCCTATGCGGACATGCTTCTGATGATGGGAGTAAACAAGGCTACGCCCTGCACTATTCCGTGCATATCCATGAAGATGGCCGCTGAGAACATCTCGGCCTTGCAACTGAAAAAGGGATTCAAGAGGCATGAACCTATATTTCTGGCTACCCTATGCATTGAAGAGGTAGAACGCTCATCGGGTCCACTTCCTACACCTGTAAAGGAGGTACTACTGGAATTTAAAGATGTCATGGCACATGAAATGCTGAAGTGACTTCCGCCTAGGCGCACTGTGGACCATGAGATTGAGTTGGTGTCGGGTGCAAAGCCACCTGCCCGGGTGCCTTACAGAATATCACAACCCGAACTCACCGAGCTTCGGAGACAATTGACGGAGATGCTAGACAAAGGGATCATTGTACCTTCTAAGTCCCCATATGGGTCCCCTGTGCTCTTCCAAAAGAAACATGATGGTAGTCTACGCCTCTGCATGGATTATCGGGCTCTAAATAAAATCACTATGAAGAACAAGTATCCTATTCCGCTCATGGCAGACTTGTTCGACATATTGGGGAGTGAAACGGTGTTCACAAAAATTGACCTGAAGAAAGGGTACTGGCAAGTCCGGATTGCTGAGGGCGATGAACACAAGATGACCTGTGTGACAAGATACGGGTCGTTCGACTTTCTAGTTATGTCGTTCGGCTTGACTAATGCTCCAGCCACATTTTGCACCCCGATGAACCAGGTCTTCCGAGAGTACATTGACGAATTCGTGGTGGTCTATTTGGATGACATTGTGGTTTATAGCCAAACACTGGAAGAACACCTGGAGCACTTGTGGAAGGTCCTAGCCCGGTTGCGGGAGAATGAATTATACGCCAAGCTATCCAAGTGCTCCTTTGATAAAAAAAATAGATCGACTTCCTCGGGCATGTCATTGAGGAAGGGAGGATCAAGATGTAACAGCAAAAGATCCAAGCCATCACATATTCGCCGCCACCCAAGGATATTCACGCCTTGAAGGCATTACTTGGCCTATGCAATTTCTATCGGCGATTTGTGAAGAACTACTCCCTCACCGCAGTGCCATTGACAGAACTCCTCAAGAAGTTCACGCCTTGGGATTGGGGTCCTAGGCGAGTGGAGGCCTTCAATGCATTAAAAGCGTCTATGTCTAGTAGCCCTGTCTTGGCCCTTCCTGACTTGGCCAAGCCATTTGAGGTACAAATGGATGCTTCTGACTATGCTCTTGGCGGGGTCTTACTCAAAGACGGGCATCCCGTAGCCTATGAGAGCCGAAAGCTGAAGGATGCAGAGCGGCGCTATGTCGCCCATGAGAAAGAACTATTGGCTGTCGTTTATTGCTTACGCCTTTGGAGGCATTATCATCTGGGATCACCGTTCGTGGTCAAGACAGACAACACGGTTGTTAGTCATTTCATGACACAGCCAAAGCTGAATGGTCGACAGGCCCGATGGCAGGAACTCCTAGTAGATTTTAACTTCAACCTGGAGTACCGTAGTGGGAAGACTAATCATGTTGCTGATGCGCTCAGTCGCAGAGCAGACTTAGCATCGGTGTGCCTACTCGCCACCCTAAGGGGTAGCGAAGTAGCCACCAACATAAAAGACCAGATACAGGATCTACTCATCAAGGATCCCGTTGCACAGTATTTGGTTGATCTAGTAGGACAGGGCAAGACTCGCCAGTTCTATATGGAGGATGGTTTCTTGAAGGTAAAAGGGAACCGACTTTATGTCCCTAAAGGAGGAGATTTGAGAAGAACTCTCTTGGCGGAATGTCATGACACTCTGTGGGATGCACCATGGCATTGCTTCACCGTGCATATTATTGGCCCCAAATGGCTGACGACGTCGCGCAGTATGTGAGGACTTGTCTAGTATGCCAGAAGGACAAGTCCGGCCGCTTGACACAAGCGAGACTCTTGGAATCTCTAGCCATTCCAAAGAGACCTTGGGAAAGCGTGTCTCTGGATTTCATCACCGGATTGCCCAAGGTCGGCGATCTCACAACTATCCTGGTTGTGGTGGATCGATTTTCCAAGTATGCCACCTTTATTGTAGCACCTCAATATATATCGGCAGAAGATACATCTCGACTCTTCTTCTCTCATGTCGTCAAATATTGGGGCCTGCCCAAAGACATCATTAGTGATCGCGATTCGCGCTTCACTAGCAACTTATGGACCAAACTATTTAAGTGCCTCGGGTCAAAATTGAGTCATAGCTCAAGTTTTCATCCATAATTCGATGGCCAGACGGAGCAGTTTAATGGTATGTTGGAGGAATATCTCCGCTACTTTGTTACCGAATCGCAGAAGAATTGGGTGAAGCTTCTAGATGTTGCCCAACTGTGTTTCAATTCACAAAAGAGCTCCAGTACAAACAAAAGCGCTTTTGAAATTGTTACCGGGCAACAACCACTACTTCCACACACCGTGAATGCACAAAACATGGGAAAATCTCCTTGTGCTGCTAGCTTCTCAAAATAATGGAAGTAGAATATGGAGATAGTGCGGAGCTATCTTGTTAAAGCCCAAAAGCGAATGAAAAGGCATGTTGATCAGAATTGTCGCTTTGTTGAATACCAAGAAGGAGACAAAGTGATGGTCAAAATCCAAAAGCGGTACTTATTTGCAGGGGTCCATGACCCTCGACTGTTGCAAAAATATATTGGACCTTTGTCCATTGAAAGGCGCATTGGGAAAGTTGCATACCGGGTAGATACCCCAGCTTGGTGGAAAATCCATCCTGTCTTCCATGTTAGTCTACTGAAACCTTTTCGGGAAGACACGGAGAATCCTTCACGGAGCCAACTCACAATACCCAGTATTCGAGGCCCCGGTTCAACTGAGAAAAGGCGGGCGGAAGCTATTCTTGATGACCGGGTAATTCATGCCTCCAGGAAGGATCACCAAGAGTTCTTGGTAAAATGGAAAGGTCGTGATGCAAAGGAGAACACTTGGGAGAGGGGAACAAACCTCAAAGCCTACAAGAGCCTAATTGAAGATTATTTTGCATGTAAGGCGCCGAGGACGTCGCCAACTCAGGTGGGGGAGAATGTCATAGGTGGCTTTCCATCCATGCCCCATGACCCCTTGGACGCGCCCCGTGGCATCCTAGCAAGCCTCCCAACGCCTAGCGCCACGGATGGCCCTGTGGTCTTGGCCACGCCAAGTGACAAGCGCGCATGTGCCTCTGTCGCCCCATCGATTTCCCTCGCTAGCGCCTAGCCGCAAACAACTACCAATAGAGCCGCGCGCGCAGACTATGCTGCGCGCACAGATCGTGATTCCTAAGACAAAGTTGCTGACAACGAACCTGTTTCTACCTTTGTAGAAAACTAAGTTCTTTTCCTTGTAATATTAGAGTAGTTTTATTCTATGTATTTTCATTATGTTTCTCTAGCGTAGTTTGGTCTAGTCTTGTAATGTTGGTTTATTTTTTTTAAGCATTATTAGGGGGGATCAAGCAATCAAAAACTTTCTAGCAAGCAATTCTCTGTACCGGTGTCTCTCCCCCTCGACACCGTGTTGACTTCTTTTGTAATAGATTTCATTAATGCAATCAAGCTTTTATTCAATTCTCATTATTGTTCTCTCAAATGTTGGCATTGGTTTTCCCGCACGGCACTGACAATCTCGTCTAGCGTGCGGAGGGGACCTCACTCAGCGGAAAGCAACCACCCTGACATTGGTTGCTTAGCCTTACGTCGCCATTCCAAAGAATCTTAGGAAGGCACCGCGTAACAGTAATTGTGAATTTGGTTGTTCTTTTGCAAACTACCCCGTTCACCTCTTCTCTTCCGTGTATCACATTTACCGTTCTCTTCGGAGATGGTGGATTTAGGGGCTCTTGCATGTTCTTCAATTATGCATGTTTACCTTTTTCACTAAACAGCTCTGTTAGATAGCCCTGTTCTAATAACTGTTCCACCTCACCTTGCAATAACCTGCAACCTGATGTTTAGTATCCATGATCGTTATGGAATTCGCACCAGAAGTCTGGATTCCTTCTATTTGGATTCGATCTCATTTGTTTGGGTCATCGAACTTTATCGCCCATGTTTCTTAGTACTGTAATTAATTCAGAAGTACTTACATTGAAGTTGTAGTCTCCAATTCTTGCATTACCTCTATTTCGTTCATCCTCATCCTTTCTGGATCTTGATGAGGAAGAGCTCGTATCTCTATTTGATGGTCTATATTATGGCTGTGTGTTTTCAAACTTGGAACAAGTTTCTCATCCCGAAGGTCCCACATATGGATCGTACCTGTTCTTACTTGTTCTCCTTTTCTGGCTCGGAGCATCTAGAACTGGCTCGATTTTCAGCTCTTGATTGAGCAATGGTGTCTTCTTCTATTCGTAACTTGGTGATGTACCTGTTAAAGACATCATTCTATGTCATGGCTGGGGATTCTCTCAAACTTTCCTTGAGTCTTCTCGTGGCTTCTGAACTTTTATCATTTAAATTGCTTGCAAATGCCATTGCTACCCAATTGTCAAGTACCCTTGGTAGCATCATTCTTTCTCGTTGAAATATGTCTACAAACTCACGGAGCAACTCTGTGTCTCCTTGTTTTATTTTGAATATGTCTTTCCATTCTTTTTTCGACTTTTTGTGCACTGCAATGTGCTTTTATAAAAGAATCTGCAAGCTCAGCAAAAGAGTCAATAGAATTTTCGGGTAGAAGAGAATACCATGTTAGTGTTCCTTTGGTGAGTGTCTCTCTGAACTTCTTGATCAGTACTGATTCAATTTCTTGTTTAGTCAAATTGTTGCATTTTAATCCTATAGTAAAAGCAGTTACATGATCACGTGGATCGGTTGTCCCATCGTACTTGGGAATATCGGGCATTTTGAATTTCTTGGGAATAGTCAAGGGTGCAGCACTTGGCTTCCAGGGTTGTTGAGAATATCTATCGACGTCAATGCCCTTGATGACAGGTGGTACTCCGGGAATTTGTTTGATTCGATCGTTTTGTTCCTTCACCTGTTTCTGAAAGGTTAGTAGTAAAGATTGTAATTCTGGATTATTGGACATACCTGGTCTTGCTTCGAGGGACTCATTTGGAGTGCCTCTACTTCCTGAGTTAACGTAACGTTACAATGATTAATCGTAAGTGTTCCGAGATATTTTATTAACGTACTTCTCATGCATTGCATTCATTTATACATGTATATTGACCCATGACCAAACGGCGTTATATACGCGTATATATGTATATATATGTATATGTATATGGGATATGGAAAAAGGTTACGGTATTATATACGCACCACCACCTGATCAGCTGGTATACGTTGATGATGTTGCCTACAGTAGCCGAGATGATATAACGGGATGCCCTCAGAGGTTTGATGATGTTATGAACGCATATACCCATACATGGTATGAAATTTATACGCATATGCATGACATTATAGGTAATAAATGATTCACAAAGCTATTCAGACTTACATGTCGAGTCTTTTACTCCATGTTTTCTCATGTCTATTATTTACTGATTTTCATTCCTTACATACTCGATACATTATTTGTACTGACGTCCCTTTTGACTGGGGACGCATGCGTTTCATGCCTGCAGGTCTTGATAGACATGTTGAGAGTCCTCCAAGTAGGCTATCAGCTCATCGGAAGGTGTTGGTGCGCTCCATTTGCTCCGGAGTTGCTTATTTGGTCAGTACGATTTGGTCATGTATTGATTGGTATGGTGGGGCCCTGTCCCGTTCTTTATGGTATTTATCTACTCTTAGAGTCTTGTAGAAATATGTCATGTATGTAATAGAGTTGTATGGCCTTGTCGGCCTATGTCTAGAATACGAGTAATCATTTTGGCCTTATAGGCCCGTATGTCTTTTGTATAAGTTGGTATTACATGTTTTATTCTAGTTATCCTGCGACAGCCTTTCCATCTCACTTACCTATTATAGCATGATATGAAAAAGATACGTTAAGTTGGTACTCTGTTGAGTAAGGTACCGGGTGCCCGTCGCGGTCCATCGGTTTGGGTCATGACAAAAGTGGTATCAAAGCCAGGTTCTGTCCTAGGGAGTCTACAACTCGTGTCTAGTAGAGTCTTGTTTATGGGTGTATCGTGCACCACACTTATAAGTAGGAGGTTACAGGGCATATATATAAGAGTGTCATTTTTTCTTCTTACTCTAGTTCATGTGGTAGAACTCACTTTTAAGAATTCAGATTCCTAAATTCTATTATATTCGTAATACAATGATAGTGACATCTAGAAAGACGGTTAGTAAGGGATTGAATATGGCTGTGGAAGAATTGAGTCAGAGGAACTCGATTTTGCATCATGCTTATGATGAGTAAATGTAAGGTCTTCGGTAGAACATGTGGACACTAAGACGTGTAAGCTTCTTGATAAGGATCCCTAAGGCAAGAATATCTATTCACTCTTACGGTTGTTGATACCCAGTTTTTCCCTCATATTTTTTCAAATATATATATATATATATATATATATATGTGTGTGTGTGTGTGTGTGTGTGTGTGTGTGTGTGTGTGTGTACTTTCAAATTAGTACATATATATATGCATCATCATTTGATTTACAAGCATGAACAAACATTTTTCATAATTTTCTATAATTTTGAAGGCTTTAAATCAATTTATTTCTGCATTTTTACTATATAAAAATCCATTAATTACCTTACAAATCATTTTTATGATGATTTTATCATCTAAACTCATCATTTATACTCATATTAGGTTTTAAATATTTTAGTACATTTGTTATAATTACATTTGCATTTTTTGAAGGCAAAAATTGCACAATTTGCAATAATAGCCCATATGTACTTATAATTATTTTATTTATGTAAAAAGTAATCTTTTATATTTTTATAATGTTAAATAATAGTTTTTATTTATTTTTATGCACAAATGATATTTTTATTATTTATCTATTATTTTTACAAATTTTTTATTGGTTAAATTTTGGTATTTAAAATCTGGCCCCATTTTTGTTAATTAATTTCGGACCTAAGACTACCCAAACCAACCCAATTTGCCTAGCCCAATACCCTAAGCCCAATACCCTTACTCACTCAATTAAAATCCGACCCAGTCCGCTTAAATCCCGGTCGTTGATCAAAAATGATCAACGCCTCATAAACAATCACCGTGTTTCCTTATATCTCCCTCCTCTCTACCTTAATCTTCCTTTCCCTAATCATGCCTCCATTATTTTCCCTCCACTGATGAACCCTAACTCCGTCGCCTCACTCAAATCCCCCCAAATCCCCTTCCTAATGGGATTCTTTCCATATTCCCTTACCATTTCGGTGTTTTTCCCTTATTTGGTGCTATGTTATGGAATAACTTAGGTACTTGCCTAAACATGGCAAGTACCCCGCTTTGATTTTGTCCAAATCTATGTTTGCTTCTTGAATCTGGACTACCTTGAGTCCAAGCGCGTTATTTTGTAACGATTCTCTCATAACTTGTTGATTCACACTAAACCCTAAAAGTTAGGGTTCTAGATTCTCTTTAATTCGAACCTAAACTGGTTCAAACTCTGATTTTTAGCATTTTTTCGTCTATATTCACCCTATTATTTGTGAATCTGCTTATTTTTGTCGATTCCATTCACTTACCTAAATTTAGGGTTTCAGACCCTTTTACTTCAACCAAATCTGGTTCGATTATAGGTTTCCTTTTGAATGATTTCCTACCTATATTTGTTTTTACGCTAATATGTGGTTCTTGCCTCTATTTTCTGCCGATTTTGTGGTTTACCTAAATTTAGGGTTTCAGACCCTTTTACTTTAACCAAATCTGGTTCAATCTTAGTCTCTTTTGAATAATCCCTATCTAAGTTCATTTTTCTAGGCTAATATGTGATTCTTTGTCATTATTCTCTGCTGATTTTGGGATTTACTTAAATTAGGGTTTCAGGCCCTTTTTACTTGAATCAAATCTGGTTTGATTCAGTATTCCCCTTTTTATATATATAATCTCTTGTCTGTTCATTATATGTCGTGTGTGAGTCTTTACCTTATTTACTATTGATTTTGTGTATCTTCACCTAAAATTTGGGGTTTCAATTCTGTAACGACCCGACCGGTCGTTTTGAGCTCTAGCACGTCGTTCAGCAGGTTGAGGTCATGAGAAGCTTCATTTCAAGTATTATGACTTATGCGTATGGTCGGAGTTGAAATTCAGGAAGTTCGGAGTTAAATTGAAAGGAAAATTTTCATTTCAAAAGCCTTAAGTTGGAAGAAGCGACTAAGACTGGGATTTGGAGTAAACGACCTCGGAATCAGGATCTGAAGGTTTCATCAGGTTTGTATGATGATTTCAGACTTGGGCGTATGTTCAGATCGGGTTTCAGATAACCCCGGAGCGTTTCGGCGTATATTATGGAAGTCAGCAATTTTGAAGGAATTTCCTAAGTTTGGCTTGAAGCGCATTTCATAGATATTGATGTCTGTTTGGGATTCCGAGTCTGGAAATAGCTTCGTATGGTGATTCTGGAGTTGGGAGTGCGATCGGAAGTGAATTCGGATGTCCGTAGGTTATTTTGAAGTCATTTGGCTAAAGATAGAAATTTGAAGGTTTTTGAAGAATCCGATCGGAAGTTGAAATTTTGATATCGGGGTCGGAATGCCATTTTGGAAGTTAGAGCATGTCTGTAATGTCGAATATGACTTGTGTGCAAAATTTGGGGTCAATCGGGCGTGATTTGATAGGTTTCGACATCGAATGTGAAAGTTTGAAATTTCAAAGTTCATAAAGTTGGATTTTAGTGTGATTCATAATTTCGGCGTTGTTTGATGTGATTTGAGGCCTTGATCAAGTCCGTGGGATGTTATGGGACCGATTCGTGTGATTGGACGGGGTTCCCGGGGGCCTCCAGTGTGTTTCGGGGTGGTTTCGGAACATTTTTCTCTGTTTTGCTGCTGCTGTTTCTGGTGTATCTGGTGTGCTTCGCTATCGCAGTCCCTTGTGTGCGATCGCGAAGAAGGAAATGGAGGGATGCTGAATTTTTCTTGTGCGTTCGCGGTGAAGGGGGTGCGAACGCGGTGACTTGGGTTGTGATCTCTACGCGAACGCGGGGTAAGGGGTGCGAGCACGTAGAGGAAATGGGAGCTGGGGACCTGGGGGCCGTTTGGCCTACGCGGCCGCGAAGGAGGCCACGCGAACGCGGAGGGTCAAGGCAGTTGCCCTTCGCGCACGCGTTCAGGGCGTCCCGAACGCGAAGAAGGAATTCTGGGGCAGCTGATTGTTGGCCTTCGCAATCGCGATGGTATTTCCGCGATCGCGAAGTGGAAAGGCCTGGGCAGTGTATTGTTTTTAACTTAGATTTTTGGCCATTTCTCTCATATTTCTCATGGTTGGGGCGATTTTGGAGGATTTCAAAGGGTGATTTTCATCAAGCATCAAGAGGTAAGTGATTCCTTCTCATTTCCAAGTTAATTCAAGGTTTATACATGGGATTAGACATGAGAATTTGTATAAAAATTTGGATTTTTGAAGAAAACCTAGAAAATTTGGTAATTTGGATTTTAGCCACGAATTGAGCATGAATATTTGAGTAAATTGTACATTTGAACTAGTAAAACTATGGGTAGAGTTTACCTTCGAGAAATTTCGGAATCCGGGAAAGTGGGCCCGAGGGCATTTTGGTCAATTCATTGAGCGGAGTTGGGAAATTGTATAATTTGAATTTTTTATGAGTATTAGAGTGAATATTCATTGCTTTGCCTGTTATTTGGGTAGTTTTGAGCGTCGTGCATCAATTGGAGTTGTCGGGAGGGCTTGGAAGCCGGTTATGAAGTTTCGGAGTGAGGTAAGTCTCCTTTCTAACTTTGTGAGAGGGAATTGTCCCCATAGGTGAACTAAATGAATATATGTTATTGTTTGCGGGGGCTACATATGCACGAGGTGACAGGAGTCCGTGCGTAGCTACTGTTATGTCATCTCCGGGTAGTCTAGGACCCACATCATGCCTTGCGTTCTTTCTAGAAATAAATTATATGCTTTATGAACTGATGCTATATGAAATTTTGGTTTTCCCTGAGATCACAGAAATTTGGTAACTTGAAGGAATTGTTCATTGAAGGTAATTTAAGAAAATGTTGTATGTGCATGTGACCGCTTCGCAATTTACATTCCGCGAGCGGAGTGTTATTTCCCCCACTCTCATGGGAGCGGGCCGTACGCCACGGCGGATTGAAATATGCACTTATGGTTCGGGCCGTTCGACCCTCGGCAGTGTATATATATGATTATTTTATGGCAAAGATGTACTTATGGTTCGGGCCGTTCGACCCTCGGCAGTGTATAGATATGATTATTTTATGGCAAATATGCACTTATGGTTCGGGCCGTTCGACCCTCGGCAGTGCACAGTTTACTTTTATTGTTGGTTCGGGTCGAACGACCCTCGGCATTTCCTACGCATATATATGCATATTATATACCACCCGTGACTTGAATTGTTAAATTGTCTTAAGGACGTAAATTGTTAAATGATTTCATGGATAATGACTTGACAGATATTTGGGGGAAAATGAAGTAGAAATTATTTACTTACTTCCAGTGTTTATTGAATTGCAGTTACTTTTAAAGTTTATTGATTTTATTACCCTCGTATGCCTTTTGTTGCTGTCATATATTGTTAAATTATATTGTTGGACCCTAGTGAGTGTCAAGTCGACCTCTCGTCACTACCTCTCTGAGGTTAGGCGGGATACTTACTGAGTACACGTTGTTTTCGTACTCATGCTACACTTGCTGTGCATTTTGTTGCACAGGTACTTTCATAGCGATGAGGCTGGTTTGGAGACTTAGGCGAGCTGCATCATCCGGAGGCGATCCGCAGCCGGCAGAGTCTTCCTCTATGTATTGTATTTATTTTATTCTAAAGTCCTTGTCCAACTTGTATTTCGGACAAGCTTTGTAGTATTTTGTAAAAAGTCTTAGAAATTGCTCATGTACTTGTGACACCGGGTTCTGGGATGTATTTGGGATGTATTTTATTAAAGTGGAAAATAGACTGTTGTTTTTACTTAATTGGATTTCATCTAGTTATTATGTATTAAAGTGAAAGGTAACGATTTTGAAAATGTTGAAGCAGGAATTTATTTTAAATTAATTAATGATTGGCTTGCCTGACAGTGGTGTCCGGCGCTATCACGACCTTATGGATTTTGGGTCGTGACAAATTCCACTGATTTGAGAACTTGCCTTTTAGCATTTTAATTATCTACTTCTATGCTCTAATCTGAGCATTATTTAAACCCCTCCCCACTCCCCTTTGAAAAAAAAAAGATTCAGAGTTCGAAAACCTTTTCACTACTATAAACAAAAGTTGTGTACTCCTACTCTCTTGAGTAATCTTATTCTGTGTTTTGATTCATGGGTGGCTGAAAGCCAAGGCCAAAAATCTCCAAGTAGTTTGCTTCTGTTTGGTGATATTTTGATACATTGTTGGATTCTTTTCTCCCTGTTTCATCTTAACTGGTGAGTTATTGAATCCATTGACATTTCATTATATTTATCTAATAAATGTGTTACTGCTATTAGACCATGTTATCCTAGATGTTATTACCTGTTGTTAAGACATGTTGAACTTAGTTTGAATTGATTAATGAAATCTGCCTAACTTTGTGTTGTTGAGGAATTTTGATGTTTTACACTTCAATACCACACAAGAAGGGGGGTTGATTTGTGTGGGGTCTAATTTTTCGAGTGCTGTCTTAGTAGAAGAACCCGATTCTTCTTGGTGTTCCAACTTCTACTGTTGCAGAATAATAAATGCAGTAAAGTAAAAACACAGAGATTTTTACGTGGAAAACACCTGGCTCAAAAGGTGAAAAACCCACGACCTACTCCTCAGTAGGATTTGCTCAAACTCTTCACTAAAACTCTGAGCCAAACAAGACTTACAAAATAAACTCTTTTGTAATCCTAGGACTAACTCTAATCCCTTCGTAGTAACTAGCCTCTAGCTAACTTCTACAAGCTTCAAGTTAACACTAACTTGAACAATGTGTACCTATTACAATTGCTTCTATGAAAGGTAGAAAGATACAATATTAAATCACCTACTACAACCAACTAGACTCAATGACAAACAGATGGAACTCGTTCTTCTAGTTGGTATGTAGCCTTTGTATCGCACAGTAATTTTGCTTGGAAAATCTCTGGGAATTTTTCTTTCAGATCTTGATTCACTTCTGTACTTGTGCGTTCCTGAAATTCAAGCAGGAACACTTCAATTATTTATAGAGTCAGTCGTTGAGTTTGTTGTTCAGTTCTGCTAATACTCTTCCTGGGTGAAAGAGTTCGTATTAAACTCAACTTCCTTCCTTTGTTACTTTCCTTGTTGACTTCAACTTCATCTTCTTATCAATTTGCAACCTTTTCGCATTAGGATACAATCTCTTGGTTCATTGATATTTCACAAACACATTTATCTCCTATGCATATACGGTTCATGTGCCAACGCGTCAGGTCAAGTATGTGTGCTCTGATGGACCTGGTTCAACTGGTCAGACATTTGTCAATCTTCAAAACTATGAAGTGACTTGACCTGGTTCAACTGGCCAGACATTTGTCAATCTTCAAAACTATGCAGTGACTTGGGTCAACAAATTCCCTCTTTTTGATGATGACAAACCTTGTGCTTCTCCTTGTATACACTTCAAACACTTTGTACGTTTTTAAGCATTTATCATAGAGAAACCAGGTTCATTAGGTTATAAATATCACTTGAAATATAAAATCACATGTCTTCCCCCTTTTGGCATCATCGAAAAGTTTGCAAAATGATAAACTTACCAGAGATTATTAACAATTGCTCATGGCCATTTAGGCAACTGCAGGTGCAAAACATGATTAATCAACACAAGAAACCAATAAATGTAAGCTAAATAAGAAATTGAGACAAGTCAATAACAAAACAACAAAATTCATTGATTAAGAACGACAACCACCATACAGTAAAAAAAGCAAAAACAATCATAACCATGAGCAAACTAGATTAAAAAAACAACAGAAACAAGTCTCGAACTGGGCACTGAAGGGGGCTTTAGGTAGCTCTGGATAGCCTAAGGATGGGAAGGTGCAGAGGAGGTTGTGGTCTTGGTTTGTAGAAGAGAAAGCATCTGTTGAAGAACACCCTCGTTCATTTCCTTCTCTTTTGCTAGTTCAGCCCTGAGAGCATCCCGCTCAGCTTCAACCTCAATCAAACGAGATTTCAAATGAAGGATCTCCATATCATTTATCTCGCTTTCCTGCACCAAAGTTCTGACTTTGCTGTTGACAGGCTGCTTTCTAGATGAACCAGGTTCATCTGCAGGAACATTAACAGTATAATCACATGTCAGCAAAGTATCCTTCCCAAAATAGTCCTTGGCAGTAGCCATTTCAGCCTTCTTCACAGGAATATCAAAATGAGCAAGCACAATTGTCAGAATAAATCCATATGGAATAGCATGTGCTTTTGTTCCATTCACAACTCTGTCCAAGAGTTGGATGATGAAAGCTGGCCAATTTATCTGCTTTCCCCTATACAAACACTTCATCAAGGTCAGATCCATATAGTTGGCTATGTGCCTTCTTTCTTGTCTTGGCAGCAGGAACTTGATGACAAACTCGAAAAACAACTTGTGCTCGGGCTTTATTTCACTTTTGTATACTGGCCTGGGTTCAATCTCACTTTCATTGTCACTGAAGAATCTGGGAATGTTGATTACTGAGGCCATCCCATCCAGACTAGGCCATCTTTGCCTAGTGTAATCTTCGTAGCCCTCAGCAGGAATGTTCAGAATTACCCCCACTTCTTGTGCATCAAAGGAGATTTGAATTCCTTTGACTGTGGAAGTAACCCTGCCCTCCTTGACTACTGCATTACCCATGAACTCCACCAGTTCTGCTCTAGACAGCCTTCCTTCCATGTGAAGGACCATGTTCTTCCACCCCTGCACATCCAGTGTGTCCAACAGGTATCGCATCCCAGGTTCCTCGAGATCCTTCAACAACTTTCCCTTCAGAATTGTTCTTTTGCCAAACAAGGTGATTCTGTCAGTCAACTCACCAACTTCCTCCTCATCTTCTCCACTCCACTCTTTATCATCATCTTTCTCAACGACCTTCACTTTTCTTGCCTTGGACCTGGTCGTTTTCACAGTACTTGTAGGTGTGGCAAACACTGTAGCTGACTTCTTTGAAGAAGCCTTAGCCCTTTTTATTTTGGTGCATCAACCACAACCGGAGCAGTCGGATCCTCATGATGGACTAGGTCCATCGTATCCTCTTCAACAACAACAGCCTCCACAGGCTCCTACTTTAGCCTTTCCCTCTCAAACATTTCTTCTTCTTCTCTCATAGCACTACGTGTAGCACGCACCTTTGGTGCAGAAGCATTAGTAGATACAGAAACTTTCCTCTTCTTTGGAGGAACTGGGGTAGTAGCCTTCTTGGACTTCTGAGTCCTCCTTTTCTTGGGGTTATAGGTCTCCCCCAGTTTCTTTAGCTTGTCAGCCAATGTCTCGTCCCCAGATGAAACAGGTTCAACTGCTCCTTTCTGCAAGCTTTCTAAAGTTGTCGCTGCTTCCTCAACTACACTTCCCCCTAAATCTTTGACATCTTCTCCAACCTTCTCAGGAATGGGACCACAGATAGCCAATGTGGTACCATCCTCCCCAAATCCCCTTACAGAAGTTTCTTTGCCCTCTCTCTCAAGAATTTTACCTTTTCCCAATTTTCTTTGCCTATTCGACACTTCAACATCAACTACCGACCCAACCAGAACAAATGTGTTCTCAGCATTTACAGGTTCAGAAATAGCATCAAGATTACCTTGTTCAGAATTTGATGAACCAGGTGCTTCATCCTCGTTGGCAGATTTAAAAGATTCACTTGATGATTCAGAGTTATTATCCTTTTCAGCCTGCAGAATTTCCTCCAAGAATCTTGCACGGGACCCAGAAGCAAATGATTTTCTGGCAAGAACCTTTACACAATGACCACGGGGGGCTGGGTTAGGGTTAGGTGTGGGTTCAGGAATAGGAGGGTTTTCAGGGGTTGAGGTTCTTTCTGGTGATTGAGAACTATATACAGATGGAGAATTTGAATCTGATTCATAAATCCCTCCATCATAATCACGATTTGGCGATGAAGTAGAAGAAGAAGCAGGTGGTGGTGAAGACATGATTATCAGCGTTGTTAGGAAGAAAAGAAAATTTATCAGCTTTTCGTTTGAGAAGAGTGAGATGAACTTGGTTCAACGGTTACTTTATGAAGAAAAGAGTAATGATGACCCTTTTATAAAATGTGGCTAGGGAGTTTACAACAGGCAGAGAATTTACTCGAGTGGAAGTCTAATCGATGCAGGACTGACATTGATTAGACAGTTACAAACCCCCTAAAAACTAGGCTAATTAAGTAGAGATGGGACTTCTTGAAACTGGTTCAATTTTGGGTAAGTACGAAGTATTTGAATATGTACCAAATATAGATAGAGTCCTGCTCATGTATGATTGTAATTGATTTAATAAACGTATGGAGATGAGTACGTACCTTGACAGTCAGATGAACCAGCATGGATGAACCAGGTTCATCTTGTTAAAATCTTTAATTTGCCTCAATTTACAAAGATAGAAAAACATCATTAGCACCAAGGGAATCATATTAATACATGGCAAGAGAGTATGGCAATAAAGACATGATACTGAGCAATGATTAGTCTGGTTAAGTACCTATGTTAAGTTCTCTAGCCAAAATAAAATTTTCATTTTTTTTCATTTTTGTTTTTCCAATTAGGTTATCTTAATCATCCCTAATTAAAGCATGGTTCTCTCAAAATGCTCCCTACTTAGTGCTTTGGTGAAGATATCTGCAATTTGCTTATCAGTAGCACAAAATTCAATCGAGATCATTCCCTTTTCATAGTTGTCCCAAAGGAAGTGGTGTCTAACATCTATGTGCTTAGTTCTCTTATGATGAACCGGGTTCTTGGTCATACTAATTGCACTAGTGTTATCACAGAAAATAAGAATGCATCCCACATTTATACCAAAATCCATGAGTTGTTGCTTAATCCACAGCAACTAAGCACAGCATGAGGCTGCAGCCACATATTCAGCCTCAGCAGTAGACAGAGCTACTGAATTTTGTTTCTTGGTGGCCCAAGACACAAGGCAGGAGCCCAAAAAGTGAGCCGTGCTTGAAGTACTTTTCCTGTCAACCAAGAAACTTGCATAATCAGCATCAGCATATCCTACAAGGTCGAAATTACTACCTTTCGGATACCAAAGGCACAAGTGGTGCCTTTCAAATATCTTAAAATTCTCTTCACTGCAATGAGGTGGGACTCCATTGGATTTACCTGAAACCTAGCACACAGTCCCACGCTGCACACAATGTTAGGTCTGCTGGCAGTGAGATATAATAGAAACCCAATCATCCCTCTGTATAGCTTCTGATCAACGGATGAACCAGGTTCATCCACATCCAATTTTGTAGTTGTGGCTATGGGGGTGTCTATTTCCTTTGAGTCCTCCATTTTAAACTTCTTCAGTAGTTCTTTCACATACTTTTGTTGATGGATCATTGTTCCATTTGGGTTTTGCTTGATTTGCAAGCCTAAGAAGAAGTTCAGCTCACCCATCATGCTCATCTCAAACTCGCTCCCCATAAGTGTAGCAAATTCCTTACTCAGTTTTTCAGTAGTTGCTCCAAATATAATATCATCCACATATATTTGCACAACCAGGAGTTCTTTACCCTTTTCCTTTAAAAACAAGGTGCTATCAATTTTGCCTCGTTTGTACTCATGTTCTAGCAGGAATTTTGATAATCGTTCGTACCATGATCTTGGTGCTTGTTTGAGACCATACAGATCCTTGTCAAGTTTGTATATGTGATCTGGTGACTCCTTGCTTTCAAAACCTGGAGGCTGTTTGACAAATACATCTTCCTTAAAATAGTCATTGAGAAAGGCACTCTTAACATCCATCTGATGGAGAGTAAATTCCATATATGTAGCAAATGCTATAAGAAGTCTGATTGCCTCCAGTCTTGCCACAGGGGCAAAGGTCTCATCATATTTTATTCCCTCTTCTTGATTATACCCTTGAACAACCAGCCTAGCCTTGTTTCTTGTAACAATTCCATCCTCATCGAGCTTGTTCCTGAAGACCCACTTTGTGCCAATAACTGATATGTCTAGTGGCCTGGGTACCAAGTGCCATACTTGACTTCTTTCAAACTGATTCAGCTCCTCTTGCATGGCATTTACCCAATCAACATCTTGTAGGGCTTCACCAATGTTCTTTGGCTCGATTAAGGATAGAAAGGCATCAAACGCACACAGATTTTTCAAAGAGGCTCTTGTTTAGATTCCGGATGACAAATTTGTTATGATGTTCTCAAGAGGGTGAGAACTTTGATATCTGTGTGGTTTGAGCACCAATTATTCACTTCTGGATGATTCTATGGTGTCTTGGTGTTGTGGAACAGGATCAAGGTCAAGATTTACATGTTGCGTTCCCCCTCGTCATGTTGCTTAGGTTAGTTGGACCTGGTCCATCACCTGTTCCATCTTCCATGGCTGCTTCAATGTGTTCACTGCTTCTCACCGGTCCANTTATGTGATAAATATCCCAAGAATACTCCCTCATCACTTCTGGGATCAAATTTACCTAGGCAATCTTTGTCATTATTGTGCACAAAGCATTTGCATCCGAAATCCCTAAGATGGGATATGTTGGGCTTTCTCCCTTTAATTAATTCATAAGGAGTCTTCTCTACCAGTGGCCTGGTCATACATCTGTTGATTATATAGCAAGCAGTGTTTATTTCTTCTGCCCAGAAGTTGTGTGGTAGTTTTCTAGAAAGAATCATGGTTCTTTCCATGTCCTCAAGAGTTCTATTTTTTCTTTCCACGACCCCATTTTGTTGTGGGGTTCTAGGGGCAGAAAAGTTGTGATTGATACAATGTTCATCACAGAACTCAGCAAACTTAGCATT